>CAMPDV010001090.1:0-144917 GCA_946699065.1 Loxodes magnus
GGAGACCTTTTATTCAAGCATCTAAGTTTTGATGTTTCCATCAGTACCATTCCCACAATTAATAAGCTAATTTAAACAGGTACAGAGATACCTTCATTTCCTAAGAATATTAAAATTGCGCTACTTGAACAAAATATAATTTCGCTTATGAATCCGATTAAACTAAAAGTTTTCTATTCCTAGTAACTATAATAGATGAATACGTGAGATACTTAAACTAGTTTTGTTTGGATAACAGTAAAATGGATATTTTTTAATTAATATGAAGTAGACGCTCAGAAGAGGATTAAGTATCCGAGCAATCATAACCTATCTTAATTGTATACAAAGATTATTTATACAATATCCAAAGGATCCTATTGAAATTTATATGATAGCTATAAAGGATTTTCTTGATTAGTTGGCAGAAATTTCCCGGGAAATACACTAAATGTGCATATGAGCAGCCTTAAACTTTCAATATCAAGAAATTGCATAAAAGTCTCTTGCTCAGGATATGTTATTAGAAATACCAAAAATGCTACCTAATTTTTTAATAAAGGCCTTGCTTAATACTATTGATAATCCAAAGCACAAACTTATTGTGAAACTTATCTATTCAGCAGGATTTAAAGTAAATAAGATTATCTAGTTAAAAATGGTTAATCTTGACCTCAAGAAAGGATTTAGATGAGAATGTAAAGGCAATATAGCAAGAATATTGTTTGCCATTGCAGACAGCCTTAAGGATAAAATAAAAGGAGTATAAGAGGAATAGTAATAGCTCATTGCTTTTTCTCGAGAAGAAATGGGCATCTTATGTTTGGAATGTGCAGAAAATTTATCGAGCGGCTGTCTTAAGTGCTGTTATTGAAAAGTATGTACATCATCATACCTTAAAGCATACCTTCGCAGCTTATCTTACTAAGAATGGCTATGATGCTAGTTCAACTCAATTCTTACTAGGATATTCTAGCATCCAGGCAACCTCGATGTACTAAGGCTTCGCCCAAAATGATCTGTTCATTGTCACTTAGACAGTTTACCATAATAATAGACAGTTATTTTTTCTAGAAATGGATAAATACTGTGTCCGCATATCAAACTGAGATGATTTTATTGCAAGAGATAAGGTAAAGGGATTGTCAAATACCGTAAAAGTTAATATGACAGAAAGTTTTTGGAAGCAAAAAAATCTCAATATTCTAAACTCAGACTAACTTGCTGACAAGCTTCATATGGATTAAAACATGGAGATTGAATGAATTCTATAGGAATAGGGTTGATTTCCTTGGCACAGAAGCAACAGACGTTCTTAAGTATGATGAGCTTACTGACATTGGTTTGCTTGATGGGATTGATACAAAAACAATGTTAAATGCATTAATCTCAATCTTTTTGCATTAAATCAGGATTGAGCAAATATAGCCTTATTATTACCTTTAATGGAGAATCTATTGGAATACCTTTCCTAAAAAAGAAAGATCCTGATATACTGCCCTAAATCCCACTCTTTGTTGTAAAGGCAACAAGTAGGAGAGTAGGGTAATTAAGCGGCCTTAAAGTGATTGAAAGTAACTAGGAATGCAATGAAAAAAGATAATAAAATTTTTATGGCGGTGATCATGTGGGCTTATAGATCAACAGGAAGATGAGTATTATGTAAAGCTTCTCTTTAAATACAATGAAGAAGATGTTGTTAATCTCAAGATAATTGCTGACTTACAATAGATAGGCTACAAGAAACAGTGAATCATCCCTAAAAATTAGTTTATAATATCCAATATATCTTTCTGCTTATGAAGCATGAGTAGATTAAGAAAATGATTCCAAAAAAACTTAATGAAGTACATGAAAAAGAAAAAATTCAGAAGCTAAGGCAAACACAAATGGAGGCAATAAAAGCAGAATTATCGAAAAAAAAGCATCTCCTTGTGTAAACACCAACTGCATCCAAAAAAAATTGGCCACAGAAATTAAATCACTTACATCTCTGATTTAAGGAAAAGGAAAGAAGCTTTGTATTGTCCCATTAGAGGCATTTGCATCTAATTACAAGGAATTTAAGATAAAATTTGAATATTTTGCCAAAATTTGCTCTTTTTATTGGTTGTATTGAGATAACTGAACCCTATCTTGCAAAATATAACTTAATCATAACCACAAGAGAAAAGCTAGACTCATTGCTTAAGCATCATGCGCCCTGGATCTAAGCATTTAAGTAATTATCATTGAAAAATCATCTTCTCAAAAATCCGGGAATTGAGCTGATGAATAGGTTTTTAATACTAAGATACTCTATTTTTAGAAAAGTTATAATTTGCGGATGTCAAAAACGTTTTATATCAATTTTTGACAAGAACTTAAGAGGAATATTATCTTACAAGCTCGTCTCAGGCTGCTTACACTCATAAGATTCTATTAATTCCTGGCATGCGTAATCTTTTCATTGCCTTTCTTTAAATGAGGGGAAATATTAGTGGAATACTTGCAGCACAGTTTAGCTGAGGCTTTTATTTTGGAAATATTAGCCTAACCAAATGCAACAAATGAAATAAGAGAGAATTTATCAACTTTCTTTGCATTAGCTGTATATATCTCATTTGTACGAGGCATAATTAAAATCCTGTTTAATTTTGGTTTTACACGAATTTTTCCCAAAATTATATAATGCCTTTTAATACAGGGATAATTAAAAGAAATTGAGAATCATCCAACGACTTTTGTAACATTCTATCTTTTCCGGAAAAACACGACCCGAATAACATCATAAGACCGTTTGAAAGCTTAGAATGCTATTTAACAGGCTTTACTGCATTGTTTGCAAACCTTATAATGCCATGAAAATCTAATTAAATCTTGTTAGAGCAAATGTATAATTCCTAATTACATAAATCAATTTCTGAGTAAGGCTCATTACAAATTTATAGATTTAGTAGAATTTGATGAAGAAGATAAAAAAAAGTTTAATATTAAGCTGATTGTTAAAAAAGAGCCTGTTGTTACCCCTCTTGATATTTTATCCGAGAAAGAATTCCAAAAAAACAAGAAAGTTAGATTACTTTAAAAAGATGTGAAACTAAGCAGAATTGAAGAAGATGAGAAAGAGAGAAGGTTCGAAGAAGAGTGTAAAGCAAAAGAAAGATGAGGATTCAGACTATATATGTCAGAGCAGCTGACCGTATATAGAGAACTTGATGTAATTCCATCTTTGGAAGAGTGATTCGAAAATACCTCAAGTGACAAAGTCAAAGGCACATGATCTCCTAAATCTGTGTGAAGGTAAATGGTGTTAAGAGATGTTTCTGGGAACCAAAGATTTTGAAACAAGCAAAAAGTTGATGGCAGAAGAAGAACTTATTGGTAGCATAAAAGTAAAAAATAATTTTGAAATTCAACATAATAACTAAATAAAATTAACTATTACCATAAATATAACCAATCTAATCAATCTTGATCATAATATAAAATAATTTATTATAAATAACATTAAAATATGCAAATAAATATGGAACCTGAACTGAGAAGAGAAACAGAAATTAACACAAATGGGAGAACTTACCATTATCATTGTATTTTAAAGGGTGAAGAATTTACGGTTCGTCTGGTCAAACTTTTTACAATTACATTCGAAAAGAAGTTTGACAAAACTTTTTTTGTTGGATAAAGATCCAAGTTGGATGGCCATAAAAGAACTGAGCACAGTGTATGACTTTCTTAGTCTAAATATTAATCAAACAAGCTTTAACCTTGTCGAAAACGAAGAAAGCATTACATTGGCAATAAGCTGGACACTGAATGAATATATTACATTGCATTTCAATGCAACTCTATCAAAAGAAACAGTAAAGCCTAATATTGTCATTGAAGAATTAGGCATGAAATTTTTAAATTTATAACGCAAAGTTCAGAAAATTGAGAAATATTTTACATTTTATAGTCAGAATATGTTTTGCAGGAAAAATTGTAAATTTACCAGGACGTTTTTACAGCAGGGGATGAGTCTGTATTGAGAAGAATTGGAGGAGGGGCATATGACGCAACTTCTTATGGGACCAAAAATAATGGAACTATACTACTATAATTAATTTTGGGGGAAATGAGAGTGATGGTAATGGAGCTGAGGTGAGTATACCTGAGGGATTTGACTTGCTTTGGATCAGAGTGTTGAATGACAGATTTACTGATGTCTCAATTTACTTTTTAGATGGAGTTAAAGAAAAATCGGTAGGTTTTACGCTGGGAATAGGAACATTTAAATGGAATATCCCCAAAAGGAACATCAGCAGATGGAGGATATGCCACTCATTTATGGATGCAAATCCCAGTCAAAAGAAATGGAAAAGTTGCGATGGTCTCAAAAGCAAATACTACCTCAGGATTTTGGATATCAGGGGATTGCCTTTGGATTGAACATTTGGAAGATTGCCTACAATCCTGCAGGTGCATACTCATTGAACTTAAATGGTGGAAGTGGAGTGATAGCACATAATCTTTGGAACTAAGATCAATTAGCATATGTTGCTGTAAACACAGTTGGGGTGTTGTATGTTCCGGTAATCCCTTCTAAAAATAATAAGATGCTTTATTGGGTGAGCCATAATAACAGTTGGAATGATAATTGTTGTGCCCAGGTGAGGGTAAACGACGTTGAAGTGGATGGTTTTTACGATGGATATGATAATCCAATTGCGAGACATCATAATGGAAAAATATATTCAAGGTATTTTGCAACAATTATACCAAAAGAAATAATTCAAATGATGCAACTTTCATCAAAGTTGAATAGATATGTCTAAGCAGGTAACTAATGGATTTCATTTCAGAGAGTTTGGAACACATGATGAGTTAACTTTTGATTGTATCGAAATTTAAAAACTATCAACTTAAATAATTGTATCTAAACTATTTTAGTAATGGGGCCCATAAAATAATGACATATAATTTAGCATTTATATTTTATATTACGTAATTCTTTGTTTTATGTAGTTGATGATAATTAAAATGATATGTAAAAAAATAAAGTTGAACTCTGAAAATATCTTTCCGTTCAAATTTTTAATTAAAACATATTTATGACCTAAATGCCGAAATTTATAGCGGCTTGCTTTAAAATGATCAGAATATAAATTTTTTAAAGATGATAGAGTCTTATCAATTATTTATTTAATGGGATATGAAATTCACTTAAATAATTAAAGCTTATCCAAGTATATTATACAGAATTTATTATATTATTAGTGCATTATATATAAATATTCTCGAAATTAATCTAACTTATTTGAATATCAAAATGATTATATTATAAAAAATATCAACTTTATATATTCATCTCTTAAAAGTAGCATCAATATACTTTATATCTCATTTTGTTGAAATAAAAGATAGCAGTTGATATTTATATTTTGACTAGAAGTGTTAGTTTTCCTTTTAGATATGTTCAGCTTTATTAATTTTATAATTTATAGAAATATAATATCTATATACTGATATCCAAGCTTTTAAATATATGTTTATTAGAAATGCTTCATTAGTTCATTAATAAATGAGATAGAACATTTATTTATTTTAAGGTAAGAGTATATTATAAAATGTTATTAAAATTATTCTATAGCATAAAGCTAGCAATTTATTAAATACAATCTTAATAAATCATTACACTAATAAAATAGTAAACTTTAGAGGTTAAAATACCTTATATTTTATCCCTATAAAAGATAGATCAATAACCCTAATATTTAAATACTTCCACTTACATTACTATTTTCTTTTTTGTCAAATTTTAATAAATCATCATCTTTATCAACTTAAGCATTTTATTCATGTCAGCTCTTATAGTAATATTTTCTTTCTATTTAATATTTACATCTATAAAATCCTAAATTTGCTATTTTTCCTGCCTCTTCTTAACAAGTTCAGATAAGTCAATTTACGCATGATCTAGAAATAGAAGGAAATTCATTTTTTTATTTTTAGGGAAATAAATAGTCAATATACCATCTATACGAATTTGAGAACTGATGCCTATAAATAAATTTGCTCTAGCTACTATTTAATTTAAAATAATTTAAAGTTACATTTAAAATAAAGCTAAGCATTTATTTTCTAGCTTATTAAACTTAATTTTTAAATAGCAGATTAGATTTAATATAAATCTTTAGTTTAAAGTTATGAATATTAATGCTATTTTATCTTTAAAACTCTATTATTATATTTCTTAATTTATGTCTTTTTAAGTTCGTCAATAAGTCATTTTATATATTCTCTTATATATTTTACCTGACTAATTATGATAAAAATTTAATTCATTATACTTTTTTAACTAGCATATTTTACTAGAACAACTATATCTAAGTAATTCTAAAGTTTACTAATAATAAAGTGACAGATATACTTATAAGATAAATGAGTAGCATACTTAATAAATGCTTAATAGCTTTAAATTAATTTCTAGATGGTAAAATGTTAATTAAATAAGGGTTAAGTAGGCTCAAATTATTTTTACTTGAGCTTGTATATAAAAATCTTTTGGTGGCTTTATTTTATAAATTTAGGTCTTGCATAGCTTTATTTTTCTATTTAAGTTTTCTTAGAAAATATTTAAGTTTTAAAATAGAAGGGGAATTAAAATTGCTTGGTGTATTAGAAAAACTGAATTAATAACAGGCCTAATGGAGATTAGAGGCCAAGGAAGTTTCAATTGAGTTTATTTTCAAAGGTATGAATGAACTTGATTGCATTATCTTGCTTTATACTCAGCCTTTTTTCAGTCTTATCTTGATGGATTAGGTGCCAGCTGCAATGTAGGATTTTTACAAAATTTATGAATTGATAAAATATCTTGATTGCTATCATTTAACTCTTAACTGTATTCTTTTAAAATACAAGCAAAACTTTCCTAATTCCAAAAAGAAGTGCTTTAAGGAATTTCAAGCAATTATTTCAACTAGCAAGATAAAAATTATTTAAAATGACTATGAGAGTCTAATTAAAAAGCTAAATTTTGTCTTTTGCATAAATTAAATTATCTGAATCTTAAGTTATATTAATTGCATCTATAACCTATTTAATATATTTATTCCTTTAATTGTACTAGAATATTTTTTATAATCTTAATTATCTTTAGCTATTTCATATTGATCATTAAGATCACGATAACGTTTTCTTACTTCTAATTTTCCAACTTAAATCAGAATCTCTAACAACACTATCTTTAAGCGCTATAAATATTAAATAGCTGATTACAGATATATACCTGTTTGAGTAAATAGATTACGAACAATAATTTTACACTTTAAGATAAATAAATTTATAAGATTCATGCTTCTTTTAGAATCAATCAGATTCTCACTGATCATTATAAAACTCTATAAGGTATATAAATTTGGGATTTTTCTTACTTGATTATTTACTCAAATTGCGCTAATTATAGAAGAATCTTAAGCCTTTTATAGTTTTCTTCTCTGTCTTAACTAAAAGATATTCCCTTAGTAGATCTTACAAACTAATAACTTAACTAAACTACTTATTCTAAAAGTTAATAACTAAAGCTCTATTTCATTATTATTATTATATATCTATTAGACTAAAAGCAAACACATCTTCTCTATATTTTAAATATGATTTTTATAATTTAAATACTGCAACTTGATGTTCTTATAAACTTAGCCTTTTTATATAAAGCAAAGCTTAATAGCTAATATTTATTACCCTTTTTATAATAAAATAAGCAAATGGTAACTTAACCTTTTTATATACTTTATAGTAAGTTATTCTTAACCAAAATATGCAAATTAGATTGTAGATATTTTACAAGGACTAATAGCTTAGATTCCTGCTGATTATTTTATATTAGTTTAGTTTACAAGAATCTAGATAAATACACATATAGACCCTTTATTATATTTAAACTAGATTTATCCTGCACTTTGTAAATTTAACTCTAGAACCTCAATTAATATAGTTTTAAATATCAATTTAAAAAGAAATATCAAGGAATATTTTATAATACATTTATTCCTTTTGTCAGATTAACTAGAAGTATTTATTATAAAATATAGTTATACATATCAAGCTTATATTTCTCATTTTAAATATTTTAGTTTTTTATTGTACTCTAATTCCCTTATTATAGCTACACTTTATGATTGCTTAAGATAAGGATTAAATTATTTATTTAATACCTATTTGAAGTAAAATTTGTATCTACTGTTGATAGAAGCTATTTTTAAAGTTAATTTTAGACTTGATATAACTTAAATTTGCTTCCTTTTAGATTCTTAATTTTAAGCTTCTAATTCTATATAAATGAATCTAATAAACCTTTTCCCTAGTTCTTATATATTACCATTTAATGCTTTTATTACTTATGACTTGCTAGTATAAGAGATCCTGATCTTAATAATTTTGATTCTATTCCTTTATCTTATTTTTCAGTTATAAACTATGATCTACACTTCTAATCAAAAAAATTTAACTTCTTAGCAATATTTTTCATATTTCTAGGAATCTTAAATTTAGTTTCAGAGTCTGAGATTTTAAACTAAGTTTCTTGAATTTCTAGACTCTAGAGCCACTAAAAAGTTTAACCTTTAAGGTAAGAAAATTAATATTTAGCATATCTATGATTTTACTCTAATTAGCTTGAGTCTTTAAGACCAACATCATTATTTTAACATTTATCAGGAATAGACTAAAGGACTGACTCTGATTTACTACTAAAAGCAATTAAAATAAACCCTGATAATAGCAGAGTATTAGGTCTAGTAATTCCTATATTGAAGTATCGAAAAAGCAGATAAATTATCTGACTGACATAGGAAAATAAAATAATGATATATAGCTAATAATTAAAAAAGATTCTTTAAACAATGATATTTATATAAGTATCTAGTAGTATAAGCTACTATTATTAGATATCATTAAATTACTATTTTAGTTAGAAATATATACACAAATATCTAAGTTCTACTATCATCATTTACCTATTTCAAAAAACAACTAATATAAGAAGCAAGATTAACAGCAAATAGTAAGAAGTACCCAAGTAAAAATTCAAGTTGATATGACGGTTCTGGAAGTATAGCTATTGACAAGAGTAAAATAATAGAAACTGGCATGGCAATAATTAATCTTTTAATAAATAGCATAAACTTAAGGATAAGTTATACTTATCATTTTAATATAGCTTGATAATATCTTATCTTATGAAGACTAAATTATTAATTAAATGGATAAATAGTTTATCTTGTTAGACTTATCACAAACAAAGAAATTTAAAATCTTTTTTAAGTTTCTGGAAAAAATAAGTTAAGAACTTATTTTAGTCTCAGCTTGTCAGTGGTATTTTTTATATTTCACCAAGTCATCTCACATTTCATATGAGATCTTGATATCTTAATGCTAAAAGAATTGCTATGTGAAGTATTATATTTGAAGTATCTTCTAAGTAAACTTACAATAGAAATTAACCTTCACATATAATTAGTGAGATCTTCTTTAGATCCTGCTAGCTAGTAAGTTAATCATAGTTATATTAATATCAATAAATTTAAATAAAATACCATAATATACTAACCTAAGCTAACCATACATGTCTCTATCATAATCTAAACCTGAATATAAAGAAAATGATAGTAACTAGAACTAATATTTAATCTAAAGATTTAAGAACAAAGATACTCTATTTTTTATATTAAGCTTATAAAATATTCTCTTGTAATAAATAGATATCTACTTAGTATATTATCTAGCTAATATTCATACTATTAAGAATAATTATAACCAATCTTGCTAGAAAAATAGCTTTAAAGTATAAAAATCAGGTGAAATACATTTGATGCTTATAAGATATGTAAAAGGGCTTAATTATCATTTATTGAAATTAATTAAAGTTTGCATTTCTACTTAGGAAATTAGCAAAAGAAATATAAGAATAACTTTAGACAACAAATTTGTATTTAGTAGAATATGATTCTATATTAAGATTTTGCTTATTTTTATATATTTGATAAGATAATTTGGCGATAAGTTATTTACAATAATAGCAAGATAAAAGTTTCTTGCTAATAGAGAGTATTCAAATCATCATGCTTTTCATAAACAATACGAGTTATCTTTACCAATATTTTTATGGGTTCACAATGAAGATTTTGATATAATTTACTAAAATTACTCTGTTTCAATACTTTTTTTAATTAATTTCTAAAATGTTTGTGTCACTTAAGCATATAACTAGCTTGAAATTAATACTTAAAAATAAAAAATTAATTAAAATCTCTTAATAAGCATTTCAAACACTAAGCATTATCAATATCTCTTATTTGGTAATATGCCTCACTTATACTCTATTCATATAATGCTCAGCTTATTTATCTAAATTTTCTTTCCCTTACTCGAAATTTAACTAATATATTTTTTATCCTTACTAGTGTATCAACTTTTCTATTTCTTAGAGCTGCTGGTCGTTAAAATTTGACTAATTATGATATTTCTTTATCTCTCTCTTAATCATTCTTTTAATACTCATTGAAAGTAAAATATCATTTTTTATATCTGTTGTTTATTATTCAGGCTAATGAATTAACTCAAAATACTATTTTACCTTCTATATCCTCTTTACAGTAATGCTTAGATACTAGTAATATTCACTTAGCTATTTATAAGCTAAATGGCATCACTCTCTATCATGAAAGTTACCAGCATACTTTCATATAATGTAAACGTTTAATAATTAAATTACCTTTAATTTATAGTTCATATTTAGCATATAGCTAGCAAGGAATTTTTAATAAGTTATTAATTTAATTAAACCTTCACTGAAATTTAAATTGTAGGTATTTTATAATTAAAATGAGGAAGAAAGATACAGATTATGTCAACAACGCATATCTATAAGATGAAATTAGGAGAATTTGGAGTTAGAGGGTAAGAAAAAGAAGCTTTTCTTGGGTAAATAAGGGTAAACGTGTTCGTTATGGATGAGTTACTAGGAGAAAGACTCCTAGAAAAAGCTTAAAAGCAAAGAGGAATAGAAAAGCTTTGAGGGTACTGATATTTAAAACTTCTAGCATTTAAAGATGCTATAAATTTGCGATTATTAAAATACTGCTGACGGAACAGTCTTTACTGAAAGATTTAAAGATTCAGATCAGTCTTTATAGGAAATTTGGAGATCTAAGTCAAAATATGAATAAGCAAAGTTAAATTTAGAGATCCATCAAAAAGGATTCATATTCCACTCTTAACGAAAGAAACAATCAAAGCTAGTCTAGTTTGAGTAGCCTCAAGAATTTAATTTAAAAAAGCAAGCCAATAAAGTTTAAGCACTATAATAATAAAAATAAAGAAAATTAGAAGCAAAAGTTGGTAATATAAGCTAGATAGAAATGGAATAATAAGAAGCATAAGATTGAAAAAAGTTTATGACTTCATAATGGACTTTCCTTACACAAAAAAGGCAAAGAAAAAGAAAAATTTAACAGATTTGAGAAACATACCTAAGAAATAAGTTTTGGCAAAAGATAGTTTTGTCCCCCTAGAATAAAAGAATGAAAGAATTAGGCAAGCAAATAGCACTACATCTTTTAAAATTAAAGCTCGTTTTCCTGTCTAAGAGATATAGTTAAGAAGCAACGCTTTTAAGATGCTGAAAGTGAGTTCAAATGAGAAAGCGAAGTTGGTATGAAAGTATAATTGGAGAGATAAAGGAAAAAATATAATAATAGAGGAGATGAATGGAAAATCAGGGACAAAAAGAAATATGGAACAGTTTCATATTTTATTAACGAAAGACAGCAACGAATTTACTACTTCCAATATAAAAATATCTATTCAAAATAGTGAAATTAAAAAGAGAGGCAAGCTTCCTAAAAGTACAGTTTAAAGAAAATGCTGTAATTGCTAAAGATAGAGTGCAAGTAATTTAGTTAAATAGCTCAAGAAACGAAGAAATCATTAAGAGCTTTAATACTGAAGTAAAAGTTAGATATGGAGATTATTACTCTAACAAAGAAGCTATTCTAGTTGCTTTCGTAATATCCTTAGAACTCTTAAGAGCTTCAATCAAGAAAATGAATCTATTAAGAGATTTTTAACAGTTTTTCCATTATTAAGTGCTAACATTGAATGAATAACTTTAAAGCATACTTATCAAAGAACTTAAGTGGAACATTTCCTTGATTTTTTTGTTTAACCAAAAATAGAAATAACTCCAAGTAATGATGTTAAAGTGAGACTCTGAAAATTGTTAGTTACGGAAAAGTCTTTATACTAAGAAAAAGTAGTTTAAAGTAATCTGAGTAATCTATCCTGCTTAAGCACCTAAAAAATAAAAAAAAACTTAGATTTGGAATCAAGAAGACAAACTGTCTCTTCCAAGAAAATTAAGCAGCATAATCTCTTTAGTAGAGAATACTTTTACCCTTAGAGAAAATCTTTCTGATGAAGTAGCAGGTTTAAATAGCCAATTTTATTTACTATATTATTTTATTGCTAGAGACTGGCTAAAAAGCTTAGAAGAAAAAGAACAATATTAATATAAGATTTTAGCAAAATCAAGTTTTTGAGAATAATTATAATTCTGCAGAGAGTTAGTAAACTCACAGATTTTGAATAAGATATGCTGCAAGTCTTTAAAAATCTTATAGCATGAAATAAACAAGTTATTAATACTTTAGTTTAAATTCTAAAACCTTATACACTAACTATAGAGAAATTAAGTCTATTTTAATTGGTGTAATTCATAATATTCACTTTTGTAAAGTTATTTAAATAGGTAAAGTAATCAAGTAGGAAGTAACATAATGTAGTATCATGTAAAAAATAATTAGAATTTAATTCCAGATAGCCGGGGTTGATAGAATTTACCTCTTACTAGTTAGCTTAGATTATCAATCTTTTTGTATAATCCAGACTAGAAGTAGCTCTATTTAACTAAATGGATTTATGGATTAAATAAGTATATAATACAAAATGGCTATTCTTGCTTATTAAAAATCTATTGAAGACTTAAAATAGCCTAGAATTACACTTAATGATCGTTTAAGGTAAGCTAGGCTCAATGGTCACTTTTTCTTCAGTCTCTTTCTCTCTTGAAATTTAATTTTTCTTTTATAAAAAAATAAGTCTTTAAATGCTATTACGCTTATTAGTCTTTATGATTTGGTGGATTTATCCCCTTATTTTGACTAAACGTGCGTCTGTCTTTACTCTATAGCTAAGATTTTAAACATAAGCCTATTCTCAGGCCATAAATGGAAAAATATCATAAACTTCTAAAGCGTCTTCTGTTTCATAATTCTTAACAGACTTAATTCTTTTAACAATCATAAACTAAGAAGCTTCTTACTTTGAGCTACCTGTTTTCAAAATTTATTTACTTTTAGCTAAACTCATAATCAGTTCTTTTATTGCTGAGATATTTCTTCTTAAAATGCTCTAACATTGGAGCATCTCAGTCCATTCTAAGGAATTTTTTGATACTTAAGCGTTTTAAATAAGCTCAGAAAATAGAGTATTTTTAGTTAAATAAGGGAATTTAAGCAGCTGATGTAACTATATAAAACTAGACTCTGAATATAGATATATTTTTACTAAATATTTTGATATTCACTCATTTCTTGCTCCATATAAAAACATAAATTTAAAGAGTAAGGTACTCACCTACTTTTCATAACTGCAGCTTTAGAAATAGTCATGCTGATATATACAAACAAGATCTATAACCAACAACAGACTATTAGAAGAATTTTCTTATTTAAATAGCTTCTTACATATAAAAAGCTGGAAAGCATTTCTATAGCCTAAACTTTTAATTTCTATTAACACTATTCATTTAAGAATAATCTATCACTCTTTTTCATATAAAAGCTATATAATTTTACTCTAACTATTAAATAAATAATACTCTTTACCTTGTTCTCAACTCATAGAAGAATGGACTAGAAGCAAAAACTTATAAATGAATGAAGGAAATAAATAGTTAAAAGGATTTAAGTATTAACCATTAAAAAATAGACATCAGTAAGAGAATTTAACACTTAGATTATTAAATTTTAATACTTAATTTTACTTTAAAATAGGCTATTCAAGAGAAAAAATCCCTAATTTAATAAATTAAAATAACCTTAACTAAAACAATTATTGCATTATCGCTTTCGTATGCAAGGCTTAGTTGATTTGGTGATGTTTGCAACACCAAATAACGGAAAAGCTTTGATGGGAAAATTGAAGTTCTATGATAGTGCTAAAGAATCATAGGTTGAATTCCAAGCCTTCGCAAAGAAATTCAACAAGACTTATAATTTCTTCGAAGAAATGTAGCAAAGATACAATATTTTCCATGACAACTATTACTGGATTAAAGTCTAGAACTAAAGAAATATTATCAAAAGATTAGCCGTTAACCACTTCGTTGAATTGACTAACGAAGAATTCAGAAAGACTTGCTTTGGATACAAGGATACTTAAACAAGGCATAAAACTACATATATGAATATGTATAAAATGTAGCTGATTCTCTTGATTGGGAATTGAAGGGAGCTTTAACATCTGTCAAAGATTAAAACAAGCTGCTGTGCTTTCAATGCTGTTGGAAGTTTTGAAGGAGTTTACTTCATAAAAATTGGACAATTTGTATCCTTCTCTGAATAATAATTAATTGACTGCTCTGGTTCATTTGGTAACCAAGAATGCAATGGTGGATGGATGGACTCTGCCTTCCAATATTGGCATAGAATAGTGAAGAAACTGAATCAGATTTTCATACACCGGTTAAGATGGATCATACAAATAGATCTCAGCCAAGGATATTATAGCAAACTTTGTAGATGTTCACACTAATGAAGTTGCTTTGAAAAATGCAGTAAATTGACATATTGTCTTAGTTGCAGTTGATGCTTCAAGTTGGTCTTACTGCTCTGGTGGCATTTATGATGTATAATGCTCAACTTAACTTGATCATAATGTAACACTTATCGGTTGTGGAATTGAAAATGGACAGGACTATTGGACAATCAAGAACTCATGGAGTACATGATGAGGAGAGAATGGATACATTAGATGGAAGAAAACCGACTCAAGTTCCTCAGGTGGACAATGCGGAGTTGCAACCTCTGCATCATACCCAATTCTATGATCTAGCCAATTTTATATAAAAACTAAATAATGATTTCTTGAATTGAATTATATTAAATATAGTAGTGAATCGAACTTAAGCATGCTCACTTAATTAAACTACTATAGCTCTTATATTTTCCACAGTTTTAAATATAGGTAGTATTAAATTTTATATTATATATTGGAATTATTCTTTGAAATTTGTTTCTCTAATAGTTCTAAACCTTTTTCAAATGTGATATATTAAATTAGTAAATAATTAAGTTGCTATTCTATTTCTTTATTATTAAGTTTTGAATTAGATTAAACTTTCTTTTCTTAATCTCTTGTCTTAGCTATTATTTAAGATTGAAATGAGTTATAATATCCCTAGATATGATATTATTGAATTATAGCTTTATTACATGATGATTATATGTTGTTATTATTGCTATAAGGGAGTATAACTTGAAGATTTGTTTCAACTAAGATTCAAATTTATTTTATATTTTTACTTCTTCCTTTCATTTAATTTTCTATTTACTTATTTTATTTAAATAGGAGTCTTAGTTTCATCGACAAGATTTTAGATTGGCTTGACCTCAATACTAGGATTAATTGTTAAAGACTAAGTAGCTGATAAAATTAAAGCTAAATTTGTATCCTTCTTCAGAGAATAAATTATTATATTTTCTGAATACCTATAAAGGATGCGTTAATCATCTTCAATCTATTTTTTTAAAAGAACTAAAGAATGATGATCTCTTTTCCAAAACTCTATATTTCTTAGAATTTTATGCATGACTTAGCTATTCAAATAAGTACCCAGTGCTCCTAATCTTTCTCCTCTAGATATGAAACAGTTCTTATGATATCTATCCTAAAAAATAGAGAACCAAGAATAGATAACAATACCAGTTTCAAGCTACTATGAAGTAAGACTAAACGTAACATCTGAAAACCTGCAGAACTATATAGACAGCATCTACCAATGTCTTAACTAGTAAACAAAGTACCAGATATCCTAAAATTAGATGTCTTAGCTTATGCAGATCATTAAACAGTTCTACTATATAAAGCTTAACATCGAACAAGAAGTATAAGCTAGTCTAATAACTAGAAGAAGTACCTTTAACTATACAAACGATCATACTTTAACCTATCAAACTTCTAAAGTCTAAATTTGATAAATCTTGCAAGTAATTCTTCTATCCTATACAAAGGAGAAGGAAATCCCTACTTAAGAAAATAGAGGTATGAGACTAGAGTCTTTTCTTTTTTATGATCTAAACTGTTGAAACTCTAAAGGAGAAGTAATGATAGTATTGGAATTTCTCTGCCTAAGTACTAAGCTACTCTAATGATCTCTAAGGAAGCTTTGTTGTAATCTTTACTATTTGAAGAAACAATCCATGTGAGATGGATGATTTGAGCTATATCAATTATTTAAGTCTTGAAGTATACTAAATATCTGAAAAGACGTAAGAAGGATTCTATATCAAGAAGGATAGTCTGAAGAAAGTGAACATCTAAGTTGAGTATGTTCTGAACTATACCCAAACTTAGACATCTTCAAACGTAGTATGCCAAATGTGAGATATCAACGAATATAAGTGAGATAATGGAACTTCATGCTCTATTGAAAAAGCCCAACTAACTAACTATTACAGGTGTAAATGTAGCTAGTCAGGACTTATTAGACTCGCTTCAATTGTATAAGAGGTAGAAAAATAAGAAAATGAGGAGCAAGAGGAACAATAGGAGGAAGAGAGTGGAGAAGAGCAAGATTAAGAGGAATAAGCTTAGGAAGAAGAAAGTGAAGAAATGTAAAATGAAGAAGAATCAAACTTAGACCTTGATTTAGATGAAAAAAGAAAGTATGAAAATTAATCAAGCTATAACCCTCCAATTCCTGCTTACTTATTAGTAATCTTATGTTTCATATTTTTTCAACTTAGATGCTTATAATTCTGATTGTAGTGTCAAAAGACAAAAGAAAATTTAGATCAAGCTTTAGATTTTAGTTCTATAAATCTACCAAAACTGTCCCAATGAGCATCTTATGTCTCCATAATAAGCCCTTGAGTAAGGGTTCAATCCCAAACTCTAAGAAAAACTTCATTTTTGTATATAGACTTTACTATTACCATCTGATGCTTACTTATAAATCATATAACTGCTACTTAATAGGCAAGATTAGGATAATTTAAAGGTTAAGATTTTGGAGTTGCGGTTTTAGTAGGTTTAGGAATGTCTGTATGAAAGTAGATATGCATAAAGATCCTAATCTAGTGTTAGAAAATCTAGTAAGTCCTTATTTTCATCTACTGCGTTTCATGCTTAATTGCAATTTCTTGCGTTTGCGCTGCTTTAACACAGCAGAAACTCTTCCTTGAATATCTTGTCTCTTTATCAGCTACTTTTTCTACTATCTCCTATTTGATCCAATTCTGGTCTTTTTGATTATGATATTATGCTCCAATAAGATGTTTAGATCTACAAGTGAATAAAGCAAATCCTAAGTGTCATAAGCAGTGCATCCATCTTAAGATGGTAAGTAGATGAATGAGGGTTAGAAGGAGAAAAAGAGTGAAATAGCTAACCTGATAAGTAACTTCTAGATCGATGTTATGGTTGAAGATAACACTTCCTACTTGAATAAAGACACACTATAGCAAACATAAATTACTACCCAACGTGATGCTAATGAATCTTATTTGCATCAGAAAATTAAAGGTCAATATTTGGATAGTATTCATATCAATAATGATGGACAGATAAAGGATAAAGCAGATAGAGGGACAGACCATTGAAAAGGAAAACCCGGAAATTAAACAGGAAATTTTAAATCAGTCTGAAGACGCATAAACCTGTATGCAAAATTAAGAAGAAGTAATCATTCCTTCTTACTCTAGTTCTTCACCTAAAAATCCTCATTCTAAAAAGGAAGTTTAGAACCCTCAAGATGAAGAAAAAAAAATATACTTTAATTTAAATCTATGGATGTAGAAGACTATAATGGAAGAATCAACTTTGAAAAATAGCCAATAGTGAAAATGAAATCTATATTTGAACTTTAATTATTGATTATCCTTATTTCTATAAGTCTATTTATCTTCAAGCTTTTAAAATTGGTTTAAGTATCTATTATTAGTATGTAAGAGCAACCTAAATAGCAGGTAGTAAGAGCTAACCTGTTAGCTTAAGTGAATTGAAGTGAATAATTATGGCTTCAGTTTAAACTTTTAGTAGGCTTGGCCTAAACCATCCTATGAGGAAAGCAGCAAGAATGAGACTTGATATCAGGAACTTTATTTTATGTCATACCGTTTCGTTCCAAATCCAGGTATTAAACACCAAACACTATGCACTCACTTTAAAAAAGGCTTACCAGGCTTTGCTAAAAGCTCCTTAAATTGTTATTTCTTGTCTTTCTTCTTAGCTAACTTTTTTCAGGACTAGCAAGACAATAAAGTAGAGTTAGGGGAGATAAGGAAAGGAGAGGGAAATAGATCCCAATAGGACTCTTTGGACTAAACTCATAATCCTAGGCTAAAAAACTAGGCAAGAAAATGGTTAAAGAGGTAAAGAAAAAGGAATGCAAGATGCTTAGATTTGATGCTTAATGGTATGAAGATTTAGTAAGGAGATCAAGGATACTAAGTTAGTAAAAGGAACAAAAAGTAGGAGTTGCATTGGAAAAACTGGAGTAACTTTCATATCAAAATATCGATTTTAATGAAAGAGTAAGGAAGCTTATACGATCATCTTAAAGGTTTAATAGAGGTATAAAGAGACTGGGGTAATATCTGGAAAAATATCCCAGGCAGTAGCTTTCATTGCTAGATATAAAAACAAAAATATTATAAAGCTAGAATTTTTACAAGCTACAATACAACAAAGCTTAAAGCTAAGTTCGAGTTTATATTCTAAACATCTTAGGAGTAAATAAAAGAAGGATAATTCAAGAGTCTTCTCTTTTAGCCCTTCTTAAACACATCATTCTTATATAATAGTAAATCAGCTAATGGAGCTATAAGCTAAACCTTTTAAGGAGTATGAGCATCAGCAAATCTCCAGAATGACTCTATCTTCATCTACTTCTCTTCAGCTAAAGCATAAAGCCTCAGCTTTATACTTAAGCCATTCAAATTTCTTCCACCTTAAGCTTAAATATATTAACCTTGATAAAATAAACCCCTAAGGTGAGGTAAAAAAGGTCAAAGCACCTCTTAAAGAGAAAGCCAAACACCAGCTAAACTCCACATACTTCATATACCATCTAAAAGCTCCTTTAAGGGTATCAAACCATCTAATATCCAGCTTTCAAGCCTTAAGACTAGAAAATTCCCAGATTTATATTGGAATTCAGATGATTTCAGATCTAACAAGCTTAGTTTCTTTAATAAAGGTACACTATAAATTTGCCTTACTTTTATACCCTTAAAAATGTAAACTAATTAAGCTTAAATTTAAGGAGTGTGCTGCTATTGTAGGAGTAAGACTGTATATGAAGCTTAGGTTTTGATATGTAAGCATGGGCATTGTAAGGACTGTTTCTTGGAGGTTTATGTGAAGAGTAGGTAGAGCTAGTAGAAGTTCTAGGAGTTGGACTTTTTTTGTCAGGTTTGTGGGTAGAAATCAGAAATTACAGACTCAGAGTTGATAAGTATACTCTTAGCCAGACTAGCCAGAGATAAAATACCTTTCTAAGGGAAAAGTGAATTTGTATCTACCTAAGGAGCTGAGTATAGATAAGCACCTATGATCTGCTAGCAATGCTAGAGAAAGGATTAGGAAATTGAATTCATAGAGACTAAGTTAGACAAGCAGATTTAGGATTACTAGGAGTTTTATAACCAGAACTAGTAGTATATGGATTTAATAGAGCAGATGAATGAAAAAAAGGAGAACTAGCAAAACTACCAGCACGAGCAGGAAAAACTAATAGAGTGAATATGTAAGTTTAATTTAGCCTTGGTATATAGAAGTAAGACCACTAAACCTATAAAAATAACTATTAAAGCTTAATGCAAGAATATGCTTAATTCAGGAGCAGCAAGTCGAATATAAGGAGAAGAACTAGAGACTATAAAAAGATTTAGATGAGGCTAACTAAAAAATTCTGGAGAGCAATTAGATGCTCATAAACTTACACTAAAGTAAAAAGTTTAAGAAGATTCATTAAAATAGGTAGTTCAAAAGAGACTTATGGTTTGTGGGTAAATATAATGATAAAAATTAAAGTTAGTTAAATTAAAAAATATAGAAAAATAGAAATTTTAAGAATATAATATCTTAAAGCTAGCAGTTTAAAATTAAATAATCACAAAATTATAAGCTTAACACAAAAACTATTTGGATAAATGTATAGTAAAAATGAAAGATATAATTAAAGCTAAACTTGAGAATGGTAATTAAACTATCTTTAAATATTTAAAAATATAAAAGCTTTCTTAAAAATTATTTATTGTAATATGAAAAATTTATAAATAAAACTAAAAAGAGAAAGAATATAAATATAGTAATTAGAATACAAATAAATATTACTATCACTAAAAAGGATTTATTATATAAAGTAGATTAAAATTAAATAATGTAATTAATATCCTCAATTTATATCTATCTCAGTAATATTCATTTAATATTTACTAACATTCTAAAATACTTAATCAAACGCCTAAGGGACTTCAACCCTTTACCACCAGCTTAAAAGGCTGGCGCTCTACCGACTGAGCTGGCTTATTTAATATATCTTATATTTATTAAATATTATCATTATAACAAATTAAAATAATCAAAATGGAGAACACGGGTATCGATCCCGTTGCCTCTCGCATGCAAAGCGAGCGCTCTTGCATTTGAGCTAGTTCCCCTTGATAAATATAGATTTGGTTTTCTTAAATACATAAAAGAGGGATTATAATTAGTATTATAGATTAATAAAGGATTATAATTTATTTATTTAGCTATATTTTAATTATTTATTATGAGTTTTAAAATAGTTTCATTATTTGCTTAATAGCTATATTGCTATGTAATTGTAAAATCTATATTATGATTGTGGTGCTCTAAGATAATATAATGGTTTCATTATTTTTATTATTATACTTTTTATTATTTGAATGAACTGCAATGTTTATAATTAAATATTTAGCTTTTAATTAAGCTTTTATTTTATTTTTATTCAAATTCATTTAATCAATCTTTTCAATTTTTATAAGCATCAGCAATCATTTTTCCTTCATTATGTATTATTGAGTCATAAGTTCCAAAATATTTTTATAATTAAGTTTTATATAAATTAATTCATTTGAGCATCTGCTTATAAATCATATTTTATAATTAACAAATTTAGAATCACTATTTAATCTCAAAAATACTACAAAATATCTTCAAATTTTCTATGCACCTACCTCCATTCAAGTATAACTGCAACCAAATTATCACAGATATTCATTTTAATACAATTCTTTTCCATTTCGCATTATAAACTTTAACTTATTACTACAGTCTCTTATAAGTTGAGAACAACCTAACAACTTTACTTTTTAACCAAAATTCAGATTTATACTAAGTAAACTGTCAGTTCTGTTTAATTACATTTTTCACTATTTTAAATTAAAAGACTTAATTGCTAGAAAGTAACTGGATTGCTTTTTTCTTAATATATATCTAATATGCTGATAAACCTTTTATATTTAAAATGTTCTAGTGTTTGCTATTTAGCAAAATTATTAGAATCTGATCTTGTTTAGGAATCTAGAATTGCCTGAAGGAACATTTTTACTCTCTACTAGAATTCCTTAGAAAATAAATCAATTAAGAAGGCATTAGTTCTTGAATGTAAAATCTTAGTACTAGTTTACTCTACACTAATTATATCCCCTTTTCCTATATTAAAATTGATAAAAATTAGAATAAACACTATATTCTACTATTCTGATCCTTGTCTTTCTAAAATAAAAGCTAAATAATGTTTCTAATAGTTGTTATGTTTCTGTATAGCTTACTTAGATAATGAATATGCAAATATAAAAAAGAAAAGGTAAATTTAAAAGTTTGATTATAAATAAATATGGAAATGATAATAATAAGAAATAAAGATTTATAAGAATAATATTTTAAACCATGTAATAATGCTATCCTATTATTTTATTTAGTTATATCATTTAATTATTAAATATTAAGTCTATCAATTCTTTTTAAGTCTTCAACTAAAGTCTAACTAAAATAGGCATTCTTCTTATATGTAGGTTCAATAGCCCTTTCTAAAATATTAATTTAAACAATAGGTTTGAGGTAACTTAGCATCTTGTATTTCTTTAGTTTAGTAATTTAGGATATAGGTTTGTTTGTTGCTATCTTGATATATGTGATTTAAAAAGAAATGAATTATAATTAGTTGTAGTTAATATGTAATAAAGGGTAATAAAGAGGAGCAATGTTAAAGGTAGAAAGCAGTATTTAAAGTGATATATTAGTTTTATTATAATACTAGTGGGTATATTGGTAGTAATATTGGAAGTAATTAGAATGTTGTTAGGTTCTGTTGATTAGTTAGTATTAGTAAAGGTTTGATATAGTTAAAAGGAGGTATTAGTTTGGTTTAAGTGTAGATAGTTTGGATTAATTTTAGATAGTATTGAATTATAGGAAGTAATGAAGGTAATAATTGGTATCCCACTTATAATAACTATAATAGCTTTATAAGATTAACTAAAATATGGTTTAGACCTATGATTTGATATGGTATTAAATGTTATAACTAATATAGTAATAAGACTCCTAACTGATTGGTATAATATACTCTGTATTATAGTATTAAAATACTTAGAACATTATTTAGATAAATAGTAATAATTATTAATAAAAATAGCTTATTAACTACTTAATTATAACTAAACTAATTAACTACTTTATATACTAAGTATACCCAAGATATCAATCATATTTAATAATACCTATTATTATTACCTATCTAATAGATATCATATCTATGTCATACTTAATTCATCATTATTAATCTCTCTATATTCATTTTATTACTATTTTAACTCTAACTCCTAAAACTAATTCATTCTTATTACTTATATTTTCATATCATCCTTTTATCATATCTCCAACTACTATTCTACCTATACATTCATTTTGTAAACAGTACAATTTTTAATACAACTAAAAATAGTTTAAATAACAAAGATAAAAATGGGTAAAAGCATCATTAGGATTAATTTTCTATAAAACACTTAACAAGTTTGCTCCTAAGATTTAGATTACATAAAGCAATCAAAACTGAAAAGTGATGAACTCGCATTTCCTGTTTGTTTCTGTATACTGAATAGCGATATAACTGAATCAGGTAAATTAAACTTAAACGATGCTGTTTACACTGATATCTACAAGTAATTCATTAAAATTTTGAAATATATTGAATATAATTATTCAAGTCACTTAACAGTACCTACAGTGCTTTTTATTATAACAAAAAGAGTTACAATAATGACTACTACAATCATGAGTATTCTTATTATATTAGTTTAAGAGTCAAGACAAGGTCCACATTTATTTTCTCCTATAATATAAGTTTTTTTAAATTTAATTCATTTTGCAAGAAGGTTTTTACTATATAGTAGTATAAATAAATAAACGTGGTATCAACCACCATTGTCTGGATCACCACGATTAATTAATAAAGAAACCTAAATTTACTATCTGTATTAGTCTTGAAAATTTTCTTGTTTCACCTAGTCTCTTTGATTATCTTCTTCTTCACTCCGTCTTTAAAATCAAAATTGATTGCCTTCAATCTCTAATTCTTGAAATCCTTTCCTAAGGTAGGATTTAGAAGGGATAAGAGAACACTCCGAAATTGCTTTAAATGAAGTATTCGAAATAAATTATCCTAGATAAAAGTTATAATTGTTTCAACCATGTATTAGATGCGTTCAAATTACTAATCAGATTAATGACATTTGAATCAAGATAACTCTAAGATCTGGACATCAGTGCTCTAGTCAGATTCTCTACTGATAGGGAGAACCCTCAAAAACAAGTAAGGTTTATCACACAATGGATATATCCTTTCTTGCTTGTGGTGGCACCTATTGCAAGAGTACTTGCAATACAGACATGATTGCACCGGATTATCAACTCAGCTGACTAGAGCCGAGGATCCATTTAAAAAATATTATACAATAATAAGATAGATGAATCTTAGGTATTTAAATAGCATTTATTTATTTTTTAAATATAATTTTCAAATAATTAAGTCTCTAAATCAATTTTAGGTCTATTATTTTTATAATATTCTTAATTTTTATAAATCGCTTTCTAAAATGTAAATGAATCTTTTAGAATATTTATAATTCTATTTATTCTTAGTTAGCAATACTAAAATAAATAAAAGATGTTACATAAACTTAAATTAAAATAAATTTATTAATGTTTACCTGGGAATCATAGAATTTTTAAGATAAAAAAAGGATAAAAATAAAGAATAAAATTAAGTCTATAGTCTTAGAGAAGAATTTCATAGTTAACTTATATTTATTCCTGCTCTCTCCTAAACTACTGGATATCGTAGGACTTCATTAGTCCACCATTCTTATCTTTCCCCTATATTATAAAGTCCTTCTGGTTTCTTCTCCAATTGTTATTCTATTCGTTGGTTCTTGAGTTATAGAACTTCTTTCTGTATATATATCCTGTCTTTGTTGGTCAAAAGCAAAAAAGTTTTTCTAAGATTTATTTCTTATTATTTCTTATTATTTATTTCAATTTCTGCTTTCTTTTAACATTTTTATCAGTAGTGATTCTTCTAATATATGCAGCAACTGATTTTTATACGATAGAAATTTATCTTATTTGTATCTTATTATTAATTAATTAATTTTAACTATAAGGGTTAGGGCCATCTTTAATTAGAGGAAATATTTCCTCAAATTAAAGACAATAAAAGTTTTTATATTCAATACTCAGCTGTACATGTCTTCATCTAAATCAATTTCAAACTGAGATAATTCTTCTTTCTCTTCAATAAGCTCATAGAATTGCTCTTCCATCTTCTTGTAATTTTTCTCCAACTTTTCTAAACAAATTCTAAGGTCATTGTTGTCCTTTTAAAGCTATTTATTCAGTTACTATTAATTACCAAGATCCTGTTTGATTAGTGTCACACTTGAATCATCTAATATCAGCTTCTTTCTGTAAATACCTCCAAAGTAGTTACAATATAGCCTCCTCGATGTTCCAAATTATTTACGGTGTTGTTCAAGCACTCTTCTTCACTTCGGACATTACCTCCAAAAATGTCCAGCCTTTTGACAACAATGGCAACGTTTTATTAAGGGCTTGAATTAAAATTTTTATTCTGTTTACATTTTTTCAATTTCCATCTTTTCTGATTGAAGTTAGTTTTTTTGATTGGTAATCGAATTTCTTCTTTAATTTTCTATTGATTTGCTTCTAGGTTTTTTTCTAATAGTTCAAATTAGGAAGTTAAGGCTTCAATTTAAAACTAAATTTTACTTACCAAGTCTTGATCTTCCTTTTTTCTATCTTACAAAAGAAGCCGAAGATTCAAGTTTTCCGCCTTCAGGATCTATATTTCGGTATTCATTTTCTCAATTAATGAATAAAGCTAAATAATGCCTTGCTCGTGGGGTTTCTCAAGCTTTTTCAGTTTGCTAGGAAACTCCGTATTTCCCAATCCTTAACAGGAGTAGATTTATCTTTTTTGAATTCTTGGTTCTTGTTAGTTAACTGAGACTTAAGATTGATCTTTAAGGTTAGAATTCAAGGTTTAGATTCCCGGGTTTTTTCCATTTTTTTATTTTATACTTTTTTTTATTTTGTATCTTATTATTAATATTCAGATTCAATTTCCATTAGAATACTTGATTACTAATATAATGCTTTTTAAATTACTGCTTATTATTATTGCTACTTGTCTTACAATTATTTTATTTGCTATTATAATTTATAAAATTGGATTAAAACATTTGAGGAATTCATTAAATTATTTGTCAATTTCTTCCATTTTGATAACTATTTATGATTAAATTTTATTAAAAGTTTCTTCTATGGATGGAAATTATAAGTATAGTTATTCAATCAGATTTTCTAGCATACTTTTTAGTTTTTCTATATTTTATCTTTGTTATTTTAATTCCTATTATATGTAAGCTATTCCTTATTGCACCGATTATGCATATGATTCCTTAGTTTATATTTATTAAGCTTTTTGAGGCTCTTATTTGGATAGATTATATTATTATTCTTGTTTTTTAGGAATGAGTCAAGAGAAGACCATTTCTTTGATGCTATTTTTTTAATACAGTAATAATAATAATAATTATTAATTATAGCGATTCCACTTTTCAGACAGGTTTATCACTGCAAAGTTTATTAGTTTTGCTAAACATTCCGTTTCCAGTCTCCTTTAAAATAATCTTCTTTTAATATATAACAGGCAGTACTTTGTTAACCCTTTTTTATTGAAGGTTTCTTATTTCAGTCAAGTTCAATTCCAATCATAATAAAATTTCTTCTTTGTTGAGTAAAAGTAATGCTCATCAAGATTTCCCTCCCTTAGTATATTTTTTCTCTGTATAATGGTCTTCAAGAAGAGGCTAATTGAAGAAATTAATAAGAGAATGATGGAAAACTTTAATAGTAGAGGAAATAAAGTATTAATTTAAGAGCTAAGAAAAAGACTTTAATATCTTCCGAAATATTCACAAGACTAGAATACCCAATCATTAAGCTGGTAATAGAAACAGAAAAAACTGAACATTAGGATAGAAAAAATAGAAGAGAATCAACAAAAATTTGCAGTTTTAAAAAGAACTATCAGAATAAGAAAATTAACAAATTATTATAGAAAGAGAAAAAATTAAAGATTTAAATCAAAAAAGAAGTAAAAAGATGCTATAACTTTAACTCTCGAAAGCTTCTGTGTAAAAGATGCTAGAAATTTCTTATTTTCAAAAAAGAATATTTATATTACTAAAAGAAGTTTGAGAACAAAAAGAAGAAATCACATTAAATATAACTATAAAGAAAAAGAGATAAAAAATTTAATAAATAGTTAGGAAATGGCAAAAAATATGGTTATAAAAAAGAATAAGATAAAAAATAAATGATAGAATGAAAATAATTAAACAAAAATTGAATATATAAAAAATGAAAATTCTTTTATAAATCAAAAATTTTCTACATAACAGAAAATAATTCAAATTTTATTTAATTTCACTCTTTAAGGTGTTGATTAATGATAAAAATTAATTTTAAATAAATTAATATTTTAGATTAATTTAAAAATAAAAGATAAGTTATATAGAAAATAACTCTTATAATAAATGCTTATTTTCTAGCTTATAAAATTTATTCAAGATGTAACTCTTTTGATCTCTTAAATATAAAATTGCACATCTTAATCCAATTTAAACTTCTTATTTTTTCTATTTTTTCTATTTTTTCTATTTTTTCTATTTTTTCTATTTTTTCTATTTTTTCTATTTTTTCTATTTTTTCTATTTTTTCTATTTTTTCTATTTTTTCTATTTTTTCTATTTTTTCTATTTTTTCTATTTTTTCTATTTTTTCTATTTTTTCTATTTTTTCTATTTTTTCTATTTTTTCTATTTTTTCTATTTTTTCTATTTTTTCTATTTTTTCTATTTTTTCTATTTTTTCTATTTTTTCTATTTTTTCTATTTTTTCTATTTTTTCTATTTTTTCTATTTTTTCTATTTTTTCTATTTTTTCTATTTTTTCTATTTTTTCTATTTTTTCTATTTTTTCTATTTTTTCTATTTTTTCTATTTTTTCTATTTTTTCTATTTTTTCTATTTTTTCTATTTTTTCTATTTTTTCTATTTTTTCTATTTTTTCTATTTTTTCTATTTTTTCTATTTTTTCTATTTTTTCTATTTTTTCTATTTTTTCTATTTTTTCTATTTTTTCTATTTTTTCTATTTTTTCTATTTTTTCTATTTTTTCTATTTTTTCTATTTTTTCTATTTTTTCTATTTTTTCTATTTTTTCTATTTTTTCTATTTTTTCTATTTTTTCTATTTTTTCTATTTTTTCTATTTTTTCTATTTTTTCTATTTTTTCTATCTTCTTCACTATTTTTTAGAAGAAATTTAAATTAAATTTTTTCAAGAGAAAATGAATTACCAATCTTTTTACTCCTTTTAGTAATTAGTTTTAAATAATTATTTAATATAATTTTATGCTTTTTAGCTAGTATTAAATTTTTTATACATTTTACTATCTGAAGAAAAAATATGAGCATATAAATTTAGAAATAGTTAAAAAGAAATAATTATATGGTATAACTTCTAAAAATGGTGATAGTTACTAAATAAGAAAGATAAAAAATAAAAAATAAATTAGACTCATTTAAATAAAACTACAAACTATATTTTATTTATGATCTATTTATTAATTAAATTTATAACAATTAAATAAATAATTAAAAATAATTAATTTAAAAACTTTTAATGATAGAATTTAATTAATTTTGCTAAATATGTTTTAAATATTATGTTCTAAAGAAAATTTTAAAATTTATTTAACTAAGTTGTTTTAATAAATATGAAACTGCTTTTAACAGTTAAAATAGATAGAAATAATTTAACTTAAGATTTGTTTAATTTTATTAAAAATGTATACCAGCTCATATTCGCTATATAAAATCAGTTTTTAAGCTCAGTTTCCAATCACTTACTTCAATTCTTGTCTTATTTTGCCTTCAGTTCTTTTTAAAATCAGTCTCAGTAATTCTTGAGTTCCTTTTCTCTTGTATACATCTCCTTCGGGATTACGGTAGAGCTTTTCTCTCTTTTTTCTCTTTTTTCTCTTTTTTCTCCTAAAGTTAATATTTTTTTAAAGTTCCAAAATTTTCAGAATTATTTTGAAGATTCTATTAACTTTTGCAAAAGCAGCAACTTTTCCTAATTCTTATTTTTATTTTTGTCTTTGATAGGCGTTGTGTTATTTTTTCATTTGAGATTAATTTATTCCAACTTACTCTTTTTCCATTATTTTATTCCAGAAATTTTCTTTATTTTAACTTTCGTGTTTCTGGCTCTGTAACTGGTTTTCTATCTATTGGCTTAATTCTTGAATTTTCTATAGCTTAGAGTTTGTCCGGCTGAACTACTCTCGCTAATATTTCCATAAAATGTCAATTCCTTCTCCTTATTGGCCATTCTTAAATCCAACGTACCTTAGAGCTCATTAGAATTTTTCCTGCTGAGCTTCTTAACCTCTTCTTGGAGGTTTAGTACTACTTTGATGAACTGTTCCATGCTCATTCGGAAAGATTGAATTCCGATATCTCCTATCGTAGGACGGACTTTATCTATTTCCTCGGTTTCTCCCCTTGAAATTGATGCTATAGTAACAAGAGCTGCTTTTTGTTGCTTTTTGACCTCTTCACACTGCTGATAGGTTCCTGGACCCTACTTCTTTGGAACTGCGAGAAATTCCTTGGTGAATTAAAGCATTTTTGATATTTGAAGTTAAGGTAATTAAACATATAGGATTGCAAGTAAATTTATGGTAATGATATTAAAAGGATAATTTATGTTTTAAAGGATTAAAATGAAATAATGATAGATTGGAAAATGGAGACAGTGAAGATTAAAAATAATAAAATGAAGAAATAGAATAACAAAAGAGAAAAGATAAAAGGTATCTATATATCCAAAGTTGTATACTACTAAATTGATTAAAGTATATAATTACAGTAGCTACAGAAATGTTTATTTAAGTTATCTACTCTTAATAAAAGATATCAAACATTATCATAAATGATATATAAATAAAACTTAAGTAAATTAATATATTTTAATACACTTACTATTTTCATTAAGAATATATAAAATGCAGTAAATACACTTTCTAATAACCACAATAAAACTTAAAATAAAACTAATTCATTATTTAATATATTCATATAATCTACCCTTACCCAACTCCAATAATCATTTCTCTCTATTTTTATTTCTTATACTAATATATAATCAAATACATAAATATAGACATATAAATATATAAATATCTTTATTATTATCATTAAAAAAAACTAAGATTATAGAGCGCGTAGCACCTCAATGGTGCGCAGCTCTTTAATTAATAAGAGTTATTATTAAGTATATAAGTAATCCACTCTCAGACTCAGGAATCAGAATCATCAATCACTACAGTAATGAAATTTATTCTTACAACCTTGATTTCCAATAACATTCAAACTTACCCCCTTATTAATTTTTACATTCATACATTCTATCATAATTACAATTTATGGTACCAACTAAAAATAGCCATAAAACAATTACCATCTATAAATAAAATATCCTATAAAGACACCTTACATTCTAAATTAATTAAATTCCAATTACATTCTAGTAAAATATGTAATGCTAAAATACCATAATCTAATATTGTTAAATAAATAACTATTACCAACTTTAAAACATATGTCAAATTTTAAATTACTCCCTAAAATTATTAGTAGATGCTTACGGACTATGTAGTTAAGAATATTAAACCTTTACTTACAGCCTATAGTTTTAAGATTATTAAATCTTTACTTACATGCTATAGTTTTAAGAATATTAAATGCTTATTTACTATCTATAGTTTTCAATATTAAATGCTTACCCTCTATAGTTTTAAGAATATCAAATCTTTAATTACTATCTATAGTTTTAGGAATATTAAATCTACCTATAGTTTTCAAAATATTCAATGTTACTTACCTTCTATAGTATTAATAATATTCAATCTTACCTTCTATATGTTAACAATATTCAATCTTTAACTATATTAAATATCAACTTTAGAAATCTACCTCCTTTAATAACATTATTTACCATCATATTATTTCCCAAATTTAACTCCATTTCAACCTTTTCCCCATCCATTATATTATAAGATCCTATAGTCTATTTGTTCTTTAACTTATTGTCATTCTTAAAGATGTCTAATTATCATCATCATAAATTTGTTTATTCTTATATCATGTTCTTTAGTTATAGGATAGAGGTATTTTATTTTACTGTAAGCTTCACAGATTTATTATTCAGAGATACTATCAATATTTAGATTTCTTATTTCATGACCTTTGTCGATTAAGAATAGGAAACTTACTACTATTATTATTATTATGGCTTAACTTTTTATGCCTCTTAAGGATTAACCGGCTTCAACATATTCTACTACTTAACCTCAGATAATTATTGCTAAGGATACTATGTCGCAAGCACCTATTTCTCAATACTCATCTTCTAACTTTATAGATCCTATAACTACTATCCCATCTACACAATCTTTCTGTCATTGTCAACACAAACCTTGTTAAGCTTCTTCAAAGCATCCTTAGTTACAACCAACTCATTTACTATTTGTGCTCTCTCCTATTAAATACTCGATACTTGCTAACTCAACTACGAATATAAGTAATTTAACTACCGTTAACCTGACTTAATGTATCCATTTAGACTTTCATTCTATCTCTCTCCTCAAACACATTAACCGATACCTAAGAGATCTATTAAAAGATTTCTTAAGCTTCCGTAACTAATCTAGGATGAATACTACTTTCTTAGGTGGCTTATTAAACATAACCTTATTTAGTGATCTATAGCTACTAATACTTGACTATTAACTTAACTATCTAGCCAAGTATTTTAACTCTCTCTATTTAACTCTCTCTATTCTTGAAAACATATTGGTTGAGATTATTTATTAGGTAAAAAATAAGATTTCCTTGGTACTTAAACAATAACGTCTATGCTGAAGGGATTTTAGTCTAATAAGCTTAAAATAAAGTAATGGTACTTTGTATCCCCTTTTGCTCTAAAGGTTTAAGTAATTATTCATCTTTCTGTAAATTAAAAGTATGTGTCTTATGGATCAATTAGCAAGATTAGTCTAAACATTTGATGCTCAAATTTTTCTAGAAATAATAAGATGCGCAAGTGAGAGAAATATTGTGGTTACATGGAAGAAGCATGGGGACTTTGATCTATGGATATCTGGGTTGGAAGATTGACATTTAAGGTAATTAGTTTGATGATGATTTTTAGAAAATGAATGGTTAGCTTAGATGAGTAGAATTAGCAGAATTAAAGAAAAAGAATAATAAAATATTAAAGTTACTATCTTATTTTATATATCTATTACTATATAATAATTATTAAAAAGAATTAATTTTTATATTAATCTTAAGCAATAAAAATATAATTAAAATATCATTTTATTAAAAAAGGGATTTTTGAAAACTTTAATTATCATAAATACTTTCTTTATCAAAAGATCTTTGCTAATATTTTTAATCATTTAACTATTAACTTTTAATATTCCAGAAAACTAATTCTCTTCCTACTCTTTTTTCTGCATGTATTTTTAATGGTCATTATATGTAAATTCTGCTAATTGCTGCAAACAGAGAATACATTAAGTAATAAATATAAATTAGAAAATTTTAATATATAACCATTACTAAAACCAGATAATCTTCAACATTTACCCTTCAAAATCTTGGATCCAATCAGAGAACTCTCTTAGATTAGAAATATAATCACATTTAAAAATAGTTGTATCACAATTTTTTGATGATGGTAATTTTTGTAATTATGCCTTATATCTGATAATTAATAATTGGATCTTTCTGGTGTTCTACTTGTTGAGGTTTGTTGATTTCTAGTATTGAAAATGTTATTGATTTTAGCATGGTGTATATTTTGATTTATAGACAATAAATATTAAATTAATGATTTTACTAAATCAATTTAATTTTTTTACTAATATTATTATTTTTCTTCTAATTTTAGTTCAAAAATCTAAATTTAAAATAAGTACCTTTCATTATGTTAATAGATTTAATCTAGTTCAAATTTATAAAAATTAAGGATATTTAAAAAATTTAGTTTTATAAATTAAAAAGAGTAATTTATTAGTAACATTATAAAATATAATTATAATTAACAATTGTATCATTTAAAAAACTATTATTCAAATTATGTCTTAATTATACATTTTTTAGCTCACATCATTGTGCACAAAGCATAAACTTCAAATTATATCAAACCTTTATATTTTTAAATCATAGATATTCAATTACTATATTCACATTTAGAATTAATCAATATCCAAATTCTAAATTTATCTTCTATTCAAAAATTCCTTTTTCAAATCAAAAAACTAACCAAGTCTTTATTAGTGGATCAACAGATATTCATAAGTTCTAACTTGAAACATTTTAACTTTTTTGCTAATTAATATGTTTTTTCACTCATCTATTTGTTAAATATTTATATTCAATTTATTTAACAAAGAAAAATACATTTTTAGTTATAATTTTAGCAATTCTCAATTCATAAATATACATATCAAATCATTAATTGTCTTTTTATTACATTATCTTTACCTATATTAAATATATAACTAAATTCATCAATTCTTATTTTAAAAAAACTAAACATTCTATCAAATCACTAATAGGATCAATATTTCAAATCCATTATTCAAATATATATCCAATATTTACTATTAAAACACTAACCTTTTCTTCATCTAAATTCTTACCAAAAACAATAAATTAATCTTATAACTATTTTTAAATATTAAACATCCTCTAATACTTATTATCTACTAATTTTTAACTTTATCATTATTTTATTTTTATTATCATTTTTTGAGCCTAAATAATAAATTTAAAAAAATTAGAAACTTAAAATCTTCTTTAGTATAAAATGCTGAAAAAAAAGCGAAAATTTTCTTTTGAATTAAAAATGACAATTTGATTTGCAAGTTTTTTAACACATAATATTGAAAAAAATTTAATTTTTTAAATTGTCGATTTCTTAACTATAAAATAATTTTTATCCACTCTTTAATTTCCAAAAAAATTAAGAAATTTTTTATTATTTTAAACCTTTTAAAAATTTAAACCAACAAATTCGCACATTCTCCCTAAAACTTTTCGAATTATATAATAAAAAGCATAAAAATTTATACTTATTATTGAAAAATAAAATTTAATTCTAACATAAAACTAAAATTTTTCTCTTTTTTTGAAATTAAAAATCCTTAAAATATTTTTCTCTTATTTGCATATAATATATCAAATTTTTATGTTTTAAATATATATTTTTCCAAAAGTAATTTTAATATATTTCAACTATTTTTTTTCAAAACATTTTTAAAATTATAACTTTTTCTTATTCATATTTAGATCTAAAATAACAGAAAATAAATCAATTCAAAAACTTTCTGTCATTACTTAAAATTTTAATTAAAAAAAATTATATAAATACTTAGCACTCTTTACATTTTTGAAGTTTTTTATGACTTGCATCTCTTTATCCATCTTTTACTTTATTATTCCGTTAAATAAAGTCCAAACTTGTGCTAATCGATAAGTTATAAAAACAAAATAAAATTTTGTAAATGTTTTAAGCAAAATTTAATTTAAAAAAATCATTATCTAATTAACCTAATTAACCAAATTAGCCAAATTAACCAAATTGACCAAATTAACCGAATTAACTGAATTGACCACATTATACGAATAAACCGAAATGACCAAATTAACCGAATTAACCAAAATAAATAAATTAACTAAAGTAATCAAATTAACCGAATTAACCAAATTAACCAAATTAACTAATTTAACTGAATTGACAAAATTATACGAATTAACCGAATTAACCGAATTAACAGAATTAAGCTAATTAACCAAACCAATCAAATTAACCAAAATTATTCGAATTAACCAAATTATACGAATTAACCGAATTAACCAAAAAATAAACTAAATTGACAAATTAACTAAATTAACTGAATTGACCAAATTATACGAATTTACTTAATTAACCAAATTAATCGAATAAACCGAAATGACCAAATTAACTGAATTAACCAAAATAAATAAATTAACTAAAGTAACCAAACTAACCGAATTAACCAAATTAACCAAATTAACTAAATTAACTGAATTGACCAAATTATACGAATTAACCGAATTAACCAAATTAGCCAAATTAACTAAATTAACTGAATTGACCAAATTATACGAATTAACCGAATTAACCAAATTAGCCAAATTAACTAAATTAACTGAATTGACCAAATTATACGAATTAACCGAATTAACCAAATTAGCCAAATTAACTAAATTAACTGAATTGACCAAATTATACGAATTAACCGAATTAACCAAATTAGCCAAATTAACTAAATTAACTGAATTGACCAAATTATACGAATTAACCGAATTAACCAAATTAGCCAAATTAACTAAATTAACTGAATTGACCAAATTATACGAATTAACTTTTTAACCGAATTAACCGAATTAACCAAATTAACTAAATTGACTAAATTATTCGAATTAACTAAATATAAAAATGATTTAAAAGTATAAAACATTCAAAAAGCTGTTTTATTTAAATTTAATTGATTCTAAATATAAAACTAATTAAAGATAAAAATAATTTAAATAGCTTTATAAAATAGTATAATTAAATAAAATCATAATTGATTGTATTTTGTCTTTCAATTTTATAAAATAAGTAAACTTAGGCTTTATAAACCGGATATTTTTTCTATTAAAACTATTAATAGTTTTAAGGTTTAAATTCTTACTTTTATAGCCATCTTTAGCAATAAAGAATCTACGCGCTGTGCTTGAATAAAAATAGAGGATTGCGTTTAAGGTGATTTGTTAGGTTTAAAGTATAATAATTGATATATTAAATTTTGGTTAATTAGGTGTATTTAAATGATATTTGGAAAGTTGTATAGTAGTGAGTTAAAAAAATATAGTTAGAGCATGAGGAAAATAAATGATAATTAAGGTTCTAGGTTGTCTACAATTATAAATGATAAAATTTATCAAGCATCATAAGTTAAATTAAATTTTATCAATAAATATATATATTTTATTATATTTGCTATTTTCATTAAATATATAAAACAACATAAATAAACTACAATAAAAACACTTTCTAATGCTCACAAATAAAGCTAATAATTGTTTATTATATACTTATAACCAACCTTTGAATACTCAAATAATCATTCTATCATTATATCTGATACTAATATAAACGTATAAAAAGAATAATTATTAATATTTTTTAAAGATTTAAATTAATAAGATTCATAATTAAGTATATAGTTAGCCTCCTTATTTTATCACTAAAGTAAATCAACACCACCTTTATTTATATTAATCCACAAACTTACCCCCTTATTTTTTTAGATATTAACTTGCATTCTATTATAATAAAAAATAAATATGTTACCACCTAAAATTAAAATAATCATAAACAAATTACAATCTATAAATGGAAGATATTCTATAAACTTTCTTACATCAAAATTAATTAAATTCCAATTACATTATATATTGGATTATTCAAATCAAATTACCTCTAATATTGTAAAAAGTACAATCACTTTTACCAACTTTAAACATATGTCAAATTTTAAATTACTCACTTATTAGAATTTTAAATATTTACTTTATTGGTCCATACAATATTAAATGTCAACTTACATCCTATGTGTAAAAAATCTTTAATGTCAACTTACTTCCTGTGTTTTAAGACAATATTTTTAAATAAACCTACCTATATTAAAAATAAACTTTAGAAATGTGTCCTACATCCATTAATAAGATTATTTATTTTAAACTTACCATCTACATATTATTATTATTTTTAAAACCATTTCCATTACAGCTATTACCCATCATATTATAAGATCGTCTAGTTTCATTCTAACTCATTATTATTCTTAACCATCTTCAATCACCATGAGTATAACTTATTATATCATGTTCTTTAGTTACTCCATAGTAGTATCTTATTTAACTGTTAGATTCACAGATTTATAATTCGGTGATATCGATATTTAGATTCCTTAATTTACGACCTTTGCTGATTAAGATTAGGAAGCTTTCTCCTAGGTATTTTAAATATTTTTAACTTATTGATTTTAAGAAGTATTTATTGCTAGACTTACTACTAACTTTATTAAACTTATATTTACATACTTTGAAGCTCATTCAACTAACATGTATGCTATTTTCTTTCCTGCAATAAACTTTTGATCTATTTGGTAAATTAGATCTCTCCTATTATAAATTGATAATTTACTAACTTAACTCCCGATTGTATGAAAGATGATTATTGTTAAGCTTAGTAAGTAAATAAATTTGGCTTCTACGTATTAATCTAGTTTGTAGATGATTATGGTTTCTGTAAGTGTTATGTTTGTGTTTTTGATAGTAGTGTTTTTAGTGGTATAAAGATAAATTGCACTTATGGTTTTGTTTAAGAGTCTGTAACTGGTTGTAATGAATATTATGGTTTTGATATAAATTTTGGAATTAAATCTCTTAGACTATTCCTTTAACTTATTTTTATAGTTTTATAATTTGAAGTTATTTTGTTACAAGATAGTATTTTACTGCTAGAACATTCTTTTACTCTATAATTCTATTACTTTCTAGTTGTGAGATATTTATATTCTTAAGTCATTCAACACCAAATCATCCAAATCATACTCATTAGTAGCTTAAAGTAATGTTTAAATCTATTCTTTAATAAAAAAGATGGACGAAATATAGAATTAACTAGTTTTTAATGTGACTCTTCTTTAATTAATTTCAAAAAAGCTAGAAATTCATAGGGAAAGCACAAACAGATGCAATAAACCTCCAAAAGATCTGGAGTTGCTATAAATTAAATAAATAAACCTAATAATTAATTTATTAAGGTAACTACTTAAAAATTGTAGTCAAAAACCGGAAAACTAATTCATACGCGTTCAATTTAAACTACTTAGAAACTCTCTTCAACGTGGGCATTAATCGTAATTAAAAAGTAAGACTCTATTCAGGAACTTCAACCACATCCAAAGCATCAATAAAGGTAACGATTAAATCTTTTAAGACTTAAAATGGAAGAAGCATGAAGAATTAATAGGCAATATAAAGATACTAAAGTTGATACTGGACAATGAGAAAAAGCATTAAGAATACGCAGTACATGAACAAACTTTAAGCAGTACTATAAATATATCAAAAGACTAGAAGAGTATTAGAAAAAGCATGCTGCAATCTAGACTTTTTATTAATTATAAATCTAATCTTCCAACTGTGTGCTTATAAGCCACCTTATTGGTGTCTCAAGTAATCTTACATAGTTCTTATTTAAAAACAGTCAGTGGTGTTTTAATGATTAGTTAAAGGAATTAAGCAATTAAATAGAAAAGCTCAAGGATAAAATTAAAACAAAAGCAGTAAATAAGTCATTTACTTTATGGATATATTAGCACATAGCATAGAAGCAGAATGAGCATCTAAACTAGGCAGCGCTAGTCTTTCGTTAATAATTCATCCAATTAAACGAAGACAAATGCATGAATTTCTTAGTTTTATAGGTGATGAAATGCTAATAATAAGCATTAAAAAAGGAGAAGGGCATAGAGTAACCTCTTTAGTTAATGACTAAGAAAATATAAGCAAAAGTACTGGCAAAAACTGGATAGAGCGTATTATGAAAATGAAAGGAAGGTATAAAAAGATAAATGGCCTAAAATAGACAAAGGATTAGGAAATGTTTGTAAAAATAAGAAATAATGGTAGAAATTGAATTCTAAAGATATAGTTAAAATGGTAAATAAAGATATGCTTTGATGGTAGTAAAAAGAAGATAAAAGAGTAATTTTGGAATAATAGTAATGAATAATAGTATTAAATGTAAAATAATGAAATTAGTGATAAAGCAATATTACTAATGCTGATAATAATATTATTTACCTTTAGCTTAAAATTAAACTGGTGACTTAAGAAATGTAATATAATGAATTAGTCTAATGAAAAGTGATTTACTTAATAAGATAATATGACTAATAGATAAGAAGCAATAATGAAATGCTAATTAATATAGCAAAATATGAACGAGATATTTAAACTTTGATAAGTAACTAAGAAATATCAAAAGTATATTGTAAAACTTATATAAATAAAATGTATTAGAAATATAAACTATTATAGAATTATTTTTAGTCACTCAAATCTGATATATATCACAAAAAACTACCAAAATAACTAGTTCATTACTTAAACTAACTTCTCCACTTATTACAGTAGCTAAATCATGAAATAATTAGTATAGTTTAAGAAATGTAATAGCAAAACTATGAGAATTAAGTAAATTCAATAGATGAACTATAATCTAATTAAGAGATTTAAATTGAAGCCAATGCTAATTAAAGCTAAGCTTAAATGATAGCAGCAAATAATTCATAATGATAAAACTTTAATAAAATTGAAATTTTACTAAACAGATCACTTTCTAAATAAAACTAATAATAGAATACAACTAATACAACAAATTACCTAATAACTAATAATAACCTTAACTCATACTGTATCATTCTTAATATTCTATAAAACTAAAATAACTTTATAGATACAAAGCTTAAATGCAAATCTTTTCATCTTTAATTACATTAGTAAACATTATCAATTATCAAATTAATATCACTTTTCTAAATTCAATTCTATTCAAATCACCAAATTCAAATTATTAAACTATTATTTTCCAATCTAACATACAAAGGGAATTAGTAATTTTAGAAGAAGTAATATGTAAATTCATAAACTTAAACATTATATGCAAATATTTAAACTAAAGATAGTATTATCTAAACAGATTATTTAAATCAATAATCAACAGTTCTTCTCTAAAATTTCTCAAACTAATATAATCAAACAAGTTAATTTCAACCATTAATACCAACCATTCAATCTATTATAACATAATATAATAACTAATACTCTCAAGATTAACATTATACTATACCATTAATATCATTACTTATATTTACAATACCCAAAATATCTTTATATTCCAGATAAAAAACACCACTTTTAGAAATTTTATTCCAATTTCCAAATTATTTATTTAATTATCTGCTATAACCTGAAAAAACCATTAATCAAACTAAACTTATTTTATTTACGCTATCTATTATTAAAAAAATGCAGCATTTCTTGTAAAAAGTCTCTTAGGATCCATTCCAATTCATTTACGATTAGCAAAAAATGCTCTAAGAATTCAAAGCTATGTAATAGGAGAATTTTAAACTTTAAAGAAACGTATAAGAGCTTGAAGGAAAAATCGCATACCTAATGTCTAACACATCAATACTAAAAAATGAAGATTCCTAACCAGGTCAATCTGAGAATTGAACAAATGGAAGTCAAATTCAATCAATTAGCAGAATTGACTGAAAGCTTATTTCTAAAAAATACAACAACAAATGATCCCATGGATATGGAACCGAATATCCAACCAGCAAAATTCTGATAGTAAAGAATAGAAAGTAATGCTGGTATTGCAGGAAATATGGTCATTTTTTAAGATATTGCTGAAAATTCTTATAAAATAAAAGTTTGAAAGCTATAAGTTATGAAAATCCATAAATAATTTATACTTAACTCCTGAAGGTTTATTATACAGAAAAATATGTACATAGGAAATGAACTCTTGAAGGACATCGCATTTTCTCAATAAAGAAAAATATTGAATATATTTTGAATCGAACTCGATTAAAGCAAGATACCTTTAAGTAAAAAGGGTGAATGGATTACTGCAAAATATGTATCCTAAGAAGAAGAATCAGAAGAAGATTTAAAATAGAATAATACTTAAGATAATTTTAAAATTTAAATTTTTTGATTTGTGGCAAACCAAATAAAGATGTTGTCACGTAAATAAATAATGTTATGTTAAGTTATATTATCTATATATTTGAATTAATGATAGTCTATGTTAATATTTAATAAAAATCTAAGGTGATTTATTAGGTTAATCTGGTAATGTCTATCTTAGTAAAGTATGTATTTAAATATAATGTTTATATAATTATTTATTAGTTTATAAATTTTAAGATATTTTAGTTGGAATCAATAATTATAAGCATTTAAATATTTAGCAACATTATTTCAAATTACTATCTAATTTTACTAACTACAGATATCAAAACTATACAACATTTTAAATCACTAATTTCATTAACTATATTCAACTACTAATATACCAAAATATCAATCTTCAAATTACCTATTTATTCTTATACTTTAAATACTTCCCACATAAATATACTAAATATATGTGTGCACCAAAATACATACACACATTTTCAATCATCTCTACTTTTTATACATTTCCTTATAATAATTTGTAAACAATAGAAATATAAGACACAATCTACTTAAACTAACAGTTCATTTTTAATCAAATATCAGAAATAAATTTTCAATTATATTAAGATCTTACAAAGAAAAAGAAATTAAATATTAAAAAAAAATCTATAAAAATTAAATAGAGTTAAAGGTATAATTAAAAGATAATTTTATAAGCGATGATAATAAGCAAGAAGACTTAAGAAACCACATGAGAAAAAGAGTTTGATATTTTTAAACATGAAACTTAAATAAAGTGATGTTTCTAAATAAATAAAAGCTTCATTTAATAGCAATTATATTAAAGTGAATTAATTATAAATTTTATAGTTTTAGGTATATTAAATTATTATTAAAGATTTATCTCTTAATTAATCTAATTCGAAACTATATTTACTATGAAATATAAACTTATTTTGTTATTTCTTATGATTTAATTAAATATCTTGTATTTACTTTAAATAAACATAAAACATTTATTCTTCTTTATATAGAATACTTATTTAATATCTTTTATTTTATTCTTAAAATAATTTATTACTAATTTCTTAAATATTCGATAAGTTAAAAAATTATTTCATTTTTGTTTTTCTAAAATTACTTAATGAATATCCTAAAAAATTTAAAATTTTATTTTTTAAACGGAAAAATAAAATTTATAAGAATTAAGAATCAACAAGATAGTAAAATTTTGACTAAAACGTTAGACTAAGATTTATTTCTTTTATTGATGTCTGAGTTTTTATAATTTATGATATTATAATAAAGTTATAGCTTTTTTATATTCAATTTTATTAATTTATTAAAAATAGCTTTTTTATATATTTTTTTTAATCATTATTTTTTATTTATCTTTTTAATTTTTTATTATATATAATTAAAGCTATTATAAAGATGTTTTTATTTATAAATTGTTCATTTATTTCTCTTTTTATTATAATATTTTATTTTGATGCTTTTGTTTTACTTTAAGATTTTATGAGAGTCAATTCTTTAATGATTAAGCCTCCAATATTATTAATTATGTGTTTTAATCAGTTTAAGCAATACAATTTAATCTTTTTATTTTTTTTATTTTGCTATATTTACAGCTACCTCATTCTGTAGTTTTACCTCAAACTTTCTTTTTTTGTTCTTAACTAGTATATTTATATTATAAAATGACTTATTCATATGTAAAATTAAAATATATTATTATTTTATAAAGATTAGTTTTAATAATTACATTAATTAATTTTATTTAATAAGAATATTAATTTTAAGTCTATACTTACAAATATAAATATTTCACAGGATTCTAAATTCAAAAATCTTTTAACTGTTGAAAACGGAGAAAACTTAAAAGGAAGAAGTAAAAGGTGAGAAGTAAATAAGATTTATTAATAAATGATTAATTTAAGGCATAATAAAAAAATGAAGTAAGTAAAATTTTAAATTGTGATAATATCTCTAATCTTAGAGAGTTACCCAGTGTATTTCCAAGATTTTGAAGAAAGTTTGTTTGTAAATTACCTGGCTTTATAAGGGTAAGAAGTTTATGATTTTCGAATTTATATTCATTACTCAATGTATTCTCTGTTTGCAAAAGCTGATTAACAGTAAATCTGTTATAACTATTTAAAACTTCATTAAGAAAAAGAAACATGATGAGAACTACTTTTCACAAGCATTAAAAATTAATACTTAATTTATTAAAAAAATTCACAAGCCTCTTTTGGTAAATAAAGCATTTATAATAATTAAAATTTTCAAACACTTTTTTAGTTAAAAAATTTAAATTTAAAATTAAGTAACTTTTATTATGCTATGAGATTAAATATACACAGGATTAGTTCAAATTTAAAAAATCAACGTTATTTAAAATTTTGTCTTATAGATTAAAAAAAGTAGCCTTTTTTAGTAAAATTATAGAATAATTATTTTAATATTAACATTTAAATTTTATGGCTTGTAAAATTATTCAGATTATCTTTGTCTTAATTATAAATTTAGAGCTAGAATTATCATGCACTAAGCATAAATTTAAAATTATTTAAAATGAAAGATTAAATTTTTTAATAAGTAGATATTAAATTATTATATTAGGATTTGTTTAGAATTAATGAATATCAAAATAAAAAATTTTTAATATCTTCAATTAAAAAATTAAAATTATTTTCTCAAATTAAAAAATTAAACCTTTTAGTCTTTTATTAGTTGATCAACAGACCTTCAAAAGATCTAACTTGTAAAATTTTAATTTTTTTACTATTTAATATATTATTTTCTCTCATTTCTTTTTTAATAATTTATAATTAATTTATTTTATGATGAAAAATAAATTTTTAATCATAATTTGCTATTTAGCAATTCTAAATTCATAAATATACATGATAAAAATTAAATATTTTCTAATTGTCTTTTTATTAAATTTATCATCCTTACCTATAATAAATATCAAAAATAACAAAGTTAATAAATTCTTATATTAAAAAAGTAAAAATTGTATAAAATAAATCTATATTAAAAATATTTTTATTTTAAATTTAGAGAGATGTAATTAAAAAATTTATGTAGAATGGAATGGTTTACATTATTAAAATATATCTAAATATATTTATTCTTTTTAATATATATCTCCTTAAAAATTTTGTCCATCCTTAAAATTTCTTGAAATGAAAAAAATAAAAAAGAAATTTAAAATTTTTTTTTTAATTACTAACTTCTTTAATACTTTTTATCTAAAAAATTTTATACTTCTAACGATTTTTTCTTATAAGAATATTTAAAGCCTTAACATTAAAATTTTAAAAATTTTTATTCCGTCCGAAAAATCTCATGTAGTATAAAACGCTGAGCAAAAAACAAAAATAAAATTTTAGCGTTTTTTAACTCAAAAAACCTATTTTACATTTTAAATATTTATTTAAAAAATTGATTTTAAAACTTTTTTTACTTTTAATTGAAATTAAAAAATTCTTAACATTTTTTATCTTATTGCAGTTCTAAAAAAAATTTAAAATTTTCCAAATCCAACTTTTAATCACTTCAATTATTTTTTAATTCCCAAAATTAATATAAACTTTTCACTAATTCCGTTTTTCCTTTTAAAATAAATCCAACCTCCTTCATTTCTTTAACTTAAAAATTCTCACTCTTTAATGATTCCACCACCACTCCCATCCCTTATCCCTTTTTTAGTTCCATTTCAATTTTTTTTGTCCAAAATTTCACACTTATTTTCCGTTCGCATTTTTCCCTATAGTGCAAAACGCTGAGCAAATAGCAAATATTTTATTTTCATTATTTTTATTCTATATAAAAACCCTTTTAACTTTTCCAATTACTATTTCACACATCACTCTTAAAAATATTTGAATTCTTAAATTAAAAAAAATAATTTACATTAAAAAAAATAAACCCTAATTAATTCACAAATTTTTACCTTTTTTCACTCTCTGAAATTCAAAATTCTCAAACACTTTTTTCTTTTTTGAATTCAAAAGATTGCTTTGAATTTTTTTTAAATACATGTCTTTTTTATTTTCCTCTCTAGACTTTTTAGAAAATTTTTAATTCTCTTTACTTTCACTTTTACTTAAAAAATAAATCACTTCTCCTTCATATCCTTTACTTAAAAAGCCTCAGTCTTTAAAATATTCTCTAAACACTTCCTATCCTTTTCCCTTTTTTGTACACTTCATATTTTTATTTCACAGTTTGCCCACGTTTATTATCAGAAAAATTTCTTCTAGTGCAAAACGCTGAGAATAAAACAAATTTTTTTATTTCACAAAGATTTTATAGATTTAAACATTAATAAAATATAAACTATTACACATTATAAAATTAATAAACGATAAATTTAAAAATAAATATATAATAAATATTAAATAAAAAAATGAAATTAATAAAATTATTACTAAAAATAATTATTCTTACTTTTCATCTTTAATGCAAAAACATTTACTTTAATTAATTTAAATAAAATTTACTCGATAAAAAAATAATCAACTTTAATACTCCTTATAATAATTCTACTATTATCGATGTTTATACTCTAAGAACTTAGTTCACTCTAAATAGTTTTTATAACCAACTTTAATAACAATACTAAACATCCTCACACTCTCATTACATATTTGTAAAATTTTTTTTTAAAACTCTCAACAAATCATCATAAACTCATAAACTCATAAACTCATAAACTCATAAACTCATAAACTCATAAACTCATAAACTCATAAACTCATAAACTCATAAACTCATAAACTCATAAACTCTCATAAAATAAACTCATAAACTCATAAACTCATAAACTCATAAACTCATAAACTCATAAACTCATAAACTCATAAACTCATAAACTCATAAACTCATAAACTCATAAACTCATAAACTCATAAACTCATAAACTCATAAACTCATAAACTCATAAACTCATAAACTCATAAACTCATAAACTCATAAACTCATAAACTCATAAACTCATAAACTCATAAACTCATAAACTCATAAACTCATAAACTCATAAACTCATAAACTCATAAACTCATAAACTCATAAACTCATAAACTCATACTCATAAACTCATAAACTCATAAACTCATAAACTCATAAACTCATAAACTCATAAACTCATAAACTCATAAACTCATAAACTCATAAACTCATAAACTCATAAACTCATAAACTCATAAACTCATAAATAAACTCATAAACTCATAAACTCATAAACTCATAAACTCATAAACTCATAAACTCATAAACTCATAAACTCATAAACTCATAAACTCATAAACTCATAAACTCATAAACTCATAAACTCATAAACTCATAAACTCATAAACTCATAAACTCATAAACTCATAAACTCATAAACTCATAAACTCATAAACTCATAAACTCATAAACTCATAAACTCATAAACTCATAAACTCATAAACTCATAAACTCATAAACTCATAAACTCATAAACTCATAAACTCATAAACTCATAAACTCATAAACTCATAAACTCATAAACTCATAAACTCATAAACTCATAAACTCATAAACTCATAAACTCATAAACTCATAAACTCATAAACTCATAAACTCATAAACTCATAAACTCATAAACTCATAAACTCATAAACTCATAAACTCATAAACTCATAAACTCATAAACTCATAAACATAAACTCATAAAAAACTCATAAACTCATAAACTCATAAACTCATAAACTCATAAACTCATAAACTCATAAACTCATAAACTCATAAACTCATAAACTCATAAACTCATAAACTCATAAACTCATAAACTCATAAACTCATAAACTCATAAACTCATAAACTCATAAACTCATAAACTCATAAACTCATAAACTCATAAACTCATAAACTCATAAACTCATAAACTCATAAACTCATAAACTCATAAACTCATAAACTCATAAACTCATAAACTCATAAACTCATAAACTCATAAACTTTGTTCACACTCGAACTCAGAAGATTAAACAATTCTAAGATTTCTCAATAAGTCCTTTTATTGCATTAAAACTCAAACTCACCCCCTTGATTCACAAATCATACACTCTATAACATTATCTTTAAATTCATATGTACCGACTTATATCAATTAAAACTAAAAAAAAAACTTACCATCTATTTAATTAAACTGTAAAAAATCCTTACATACTAATTTTTACTCTTATTCTTACATTCTAGAATAATTATCTAATTCTTAAATACCTTTTTCTAATATTGATTTAAATATATTACTATCCGAAACTTTATAACATATGCATCAAATTGTATATTACCCCCTATCAGTAAATACTTACTTTCTATGCAGTTAAGAAATATTAAATGCTTACCTTCTATAAGTTAAGAAATAATAAAATAACTTACTTCCTATATGTTAAGATAATTAAAATGCTTACATTCTATAAGTTAAGAATATTAAAATGCTTACTAACTATAAGTTAAGAAATATTAAATGCTTACTAACTATAAGTTAAGAATATTAAAATGCTTACCAGCTATAAGTTAAGAATATTAAAATACTTACTTCCTATAAATTAAGAAATATTAAATGCTTACCTTCTATAAGTTAAGAAATAATAAAATAACTTACTTTCTATAAGTTAAGAATATTAAAATGCTTACATACTATAAGTTAAGAATATTAAATGCTTACCAACTATAAGTTAAGAATATTAAAATGCTTACAAGCTATAAGTTAAGAATATTAAAATACTTACTTCCTATAAATTAAGAAATATTAAATGCTTACCTTCTATAAGTTAAGAAATAATAAAATAACTTACTTCCTATAAGTTAAGAAATATTAAATGGTTACCATCTATAAGTTAAGAATATTAAATGCTTACCAACTATAAGTTAAGAATATTAAAACACCTTACCTATTTTAAAAAATAAAAGCTTAGAAATGCAACGTACCTCCTTTAATTAGATTATTTACCATCTACATATAATATTTTAAAAATTTAACTCCATTTCATTTATAACTATTCCTCATCCATTATATCATAAGATTGCATTGTCTAGTTGTCCTTTAACTTATTGCCATTCTTATAGATAGCCAATGACCAGGAGTATAACGATGTTTATTCTTATATCATTTCATAAAGCTATTCGATAATAGTGTCTTGCTTAACCACAAGCTTCACAGATTTATTATTCGGTGATACTATCGATATTTCGATTTTTTAATTAATGATCTTTGTCTATAACTCATTCAACTAACTCGTTAACTGTTATCTTTCCTCCAATAAAATTTATATCTAGTTTTCCAAATTAGATCTCTCCTATTTCAAACTCTCTATCTACTAACCCAACTCACGATTTAATGAAATATTATTATTAGCCTCAACAAGCACACTCAAATCACTCTCTCTCTAACTATTTTACTCACTCAATCGATTGATTTAAACCCTTAAATTATCATTGTCCTCTCTCTAAAGATCAAACTAACTCTACAACTCTCTTATCCTTTACTCTTTCTATAAATCTTGGTTTTCATACTACTACTATTAAGATTAATGCCTCTAATCTTTCTCTTAAACAACCTACAACAAATCACTTATTCGCAACTTATATTAAACACCCTCATTCGATAAATTTTTTATTTACTCACTCAAACTCTTAGACTATTCCTCTAACTTATTTTTATAGTTTTAAAACTCGAAATCTTTTTACTACAAGATAGAAATCTACTACTAGATTAGACTCTCACGATATAATTGGTCCTCTATTACTTTCTAGTTACGAGATATTTATTCCCTCAAGTCAGTCAACACCATATCCTTATCTCTTATAACCTAAAGCAACTTTTAAATTTACTCTTCACTTTTCTCATTTACACTCTGATATGATTTAACCTACAACTATAACTCCTTTCATAAATGCTATATAGTTCTCTAAAAAGATTATTTCTATTCTCTAACTCGCAACTCCTATAGTGGCTGAATCTCCTTCATAATTTTCTCAAAGACCTAAACTTCCATATTCTTTAAACTAAGAATAACCTTATACTAAGAATATTTTTACTCATCCTTTATTCACTTCTCTTACAATTATACCTCCAATCTCTCTATTTCCACCTTCTTTATCTCACATTACTATATAGTAGCCTATTACATTGACCCGATACTCTTTAGTCTTTCAAAAAGATTATTTTAACCTATTTCCTACCTACACTATTCACCTTAGTCCTATAATCTTATCACCACCTCCTCACATGCTTACTCTAAACTTCTCTTGATTTTATCATAGATCTACGTTATCTTTTTCCAATTTAACTTGTAATCCACAGACAACTACTTTTATCATTGACCCAAAACAGAAGAATATTGCTTCAACCTCTCCTTTATAACACTCAAAGTCATTTGCATACGAACTTACATAATAGGAACGATCTCCTCTTGTCTACCACATTGATGATTCTTATGAGAATCTTATTAACATTTTTCACATATTAATGCACTGTCACTCAGACAATACAATGATAGAATCTCATTATGCTACTAACATATACTCAATTGGCTTTATTTGGACTACTCTTAAAGATGTAAATCTAGTATTTCCAATTCTTCAATTGGTCTATCAGTGATAATGTTGTGCTTTCTACAGTTGAACTTCTATAGAATTTTGTAGATACCTTTCAAACATTTCTCACAGATGATACATCCACAATCACATCTTTTAAGCTTTTTAAGCTCTTAGTTGAACTCTTTTTCACAAGCTTCACATTTAGTTGCTTGCATTTTATTTTTTGAAATAAACTAAAAATTAAAAGAAACTAAATTTATGACTTAAGAGATACTTAGATTTTAATAGTATTATTTTATTAACTTAATACTTAATAAATAGAAGAATAATTACTATTAAAATTAATATATAAAATGGAAGAATTTTCCCTCTAAAATATTAGCTATATATAATATTTGTTACAAAGCTAAGGGATAAGATAAATTTTAGGAAAATATTGCGAAATTAGTAAGACTTAATAAAAATTTAGTAGAATAGCTAGATGATACCTATACTAGCCTCTAGTAGATAACTAAATTAATATGCATAACATAATATCAAAGAAAAATATCAAATATTTTTATCATTACAGAATCTTAACTTAAGTTATAATCACATCCAAGACTTCTCGTTTATTAACTACAAATAACTAGGAAAGCTGGTAGTTAGCCTTAACTAAGTTTAACGAATTTTCTGAAATGCTGATCTCTTAGAGTTGATAGAAAGATGATATTTCCTTTTAACTAGTTGAAAAACCTAGAAAGACTGAAGAACTACATTTAGTGCTTAATACTTGCTATATTGAAATAGAGTCATAAAAGAAAACGCAAGATAGCATATAAATTTTGGCTTATCTTTAAAGAATAGACTTGTATTAGAATCTCTTTAATCTTAAGTATTATTCGTACTTAGAATAGAAATGAAAATTTTAAGAATAGATTAAGAGTCACTAACATTAGAAAAGTATGAGTAACAGAATAAAAATTTTAAAGCAGTTAGCTAAAAGGAATAAGTGTAAAGGGATTATTTTATAGTAACATGGAAGGATAGAAACTTATGATTTTATTAATTTTAATGAATATATGAAAAATTAAAGCTTAAGTTAGCATGTTGAATATATAACTGTTCTCATAGGTGAAGAAAGTAAAATCACAAGTTATTAAAAAGCTAGTATGAAGAAATTCAAACACCTTTAAAAATGATTATAGTTAGCAATTAAAAATACTATTAATCTTAATGTAGAATACCAGGGTTAATTTACAGAGAAGTGCAAAATTCTTTTTAATTTCCTACTTATTAGCCAAAATTCATTTCAACTATGAAAATCTGCTTATCACCTCGTATTTATTAAGAATAATAAAAGTATTATAATCTTTATAGCTCCGTATGTAGAAAAACTTTATCATTAATCTAGCTGAGAAAAAAAAAGGAATAAACTTAATAATAACAAGAAATAACAGCTCCAAAGTAAGAAGAAGTGCTCAATGGAGTAAAGGTAATCCATTCGACATTTCTGAAATATTTAAAAGAATTAAAGATATTCAGATTAGTCTAAATCTTAATCAAGAAAGTAGTTTAAAATAATAATAACCAATAAAGTAGAAGCAACTTTATTAATCAAGGAATCTAAACCGAATAATTTTTTTTCATAGCTACTTAAGATGAAAAATAGTACTGAAGAGGTAGAATTTTAAACAGATTATTTTTAAAAAACTTAAAATAGATCTACTGCTTCTTTTATCTTCAGGTGAATATTTAAATCATAGAAAAGATATACTTCTGATAAACTTATAGAGCAGATAAATTTAAATATACACAACAGTTTTTCCAATAATGAAAACTAAACTAAGATACAGTAAAGGAGTAAAAATAACTGAAAATCAGTAAGGTAAAACAACTAGAAATAAGGCAATTAAACTTTGTTATCCTTGAAGAAATAACTAACTGAATGCCTTTAAAGTTTGCTTGAAATAAACGAGTCAAAAGAAATTAAATTTAAAAGGATAATAATAGATAGGTAACCAAAATGCTTAAAGCAAGTAGAAACATCTTGAAGATAAATTTTAATCTCCTTTCAATTTATCCACATTTCAATCTTTAGACTTTATCAAAGATACTAATTAAAGTAAAGTGATAAACTAAGTTAAAAAGTAAGAATGATCAAGATATGAGCGACAGCAAAACAGAAATCGGAGTAAAAGCGAAAAATAGTAAAAGTAAATTAGACAAAGGATATAAAGCCAGGCTACTCAAAAATTTCTAATTAAAAAACTTGCAAATACTAATCAAATTTAGAAAATTATTAAAATTCTAATTTGCAAAGATTATAAGTAAGCAGAAAAACTTACTTAAGTTTTAAAAAACCTACTATTATATTAAAATAAAAAGGAATTGAAGTAACGCCAAATGAATATAAGAGTTAGAGAATAAATCAGTTTCTCTATTAACTTGAGATAAGTATCCTAGAAATCATGGCTTCATAGAAAGAAGGCTAGTCTCTTAGATTAAAAATGATAACAAAAAAGAAATAAATAGTAGGATTTGGCTAAAGAATACAAAATCAAATAAGAAAAGCCTAAATATTAAATTTCTCGTTTATCTATATAAAATAATACCCAAAAAATAAAGCTATTAGGAATTGATAAAGCACTTTGAAAGAAACTTTAGTATCTAGAAAAATATTGAAAGCATATTAACTAAACTACAAAAGTAAATACTTGATAAAAAGTACTAAAAAAGTTAAAAAAAATTAAAGAAAAAGATTAAAGAGCAGTTTATTAAGGAAATGAAATTGAGATAATTTGTCGAAAACAGGAAATAAAAGCGAAAAGAGTAGTCAAGGTCGAAGAGTAATGTAGGAGAGTTTAAATTAATCTATTAGTAACTCTAAAATTAGTATTTAAAGATGTTTTTAATCTTTTTAAGATAGAAATAAAATGATTATTATTATAATCATTTTTTAAAGTTCGAAAAAGTAAATAAACCAGTTCGTACTGCAAAAAACGAGCAAAGAAGCCTTTAAACTCAGAGATGGTCTTGAATAAAAATTTTAATAATTAGATTGAAAGGTGAAGTAGTTTCAATAAGTATGATCAGCTAATAAATTACTCATCAATCTTATAGAACATAATAAGATCTATTTCATGAACCAAAACGTGTTTAGACTAGTAGATAATTTTCTCATTTTAAGCAATAGCAAGACAAAATTTAATTTTTTAACCTGAATTAACAAAGTTTTGGATGAAATTCTATATGTTAAGTATTAAGCTATGAAATTAAGCTTAGCAGGATTATAAAACTTATACCTATAAATTATATAGATTTATTAATAATATACTCAATTTAGTTTATTTCATAGTTTAGGCTCATTAGGAAATAGGAATAGCAAGCAGAACTGGATCGGAAAGTCATCCATTTGCTTATGATTATTTAGAATAGTAGAAGTAGAAAATGGAAAAATTATTATTTACGGAATGAATATATAAGACATATCTTTACATTCACTAAGAAATAGTTAAGTGTTATTCATCAAGACCCCATATTATTTACCGGAAGTTTGAGAATGAATTTAGATCCCTTTGATGATTATGATGATTAAATAATTATTAGTACTTGCATAAATTAATATATTGGAAAGTTTTAAAGCTAAAATGATAATCTATCAAGTGAAAAAGAGGATAAAAAAGAAAGTGGTAAAGATGTAATGGAATGTAAAGTACTCGATAAATAAATACAGGAGTAAGGACAAAACATAAGTGTAGGAGAAAGGCAGCTAATTTGTATAGGATGAGCAATATTAAGGTAATTTATTATATTTCAGATGCAGCAAAATATTGGTAATGGATGAAGCAACAGCTTCAATTAATTAGAAAGCAGATTAATTTATACAGTACTAATAAAAGAGAAATTCTAAGATCGAACAGTTCTAACTCTATTATAAGAAATAAATAAAAGCTTGCTAATTTTAAATTTAGATGCTAATATTTTTATTTATTTCCCAGTTATTTAATTTATAGTTATTTTCTTCTTGCTTCAAGTTCTGTATAATTGATAGTGACTTTAGTAATTATTAAATTTAGTAGGATGCAAAATTATAGAAAGAAGACTTAAAGTATTAATAAATAAATACTTAAGTGCTTTAATAATAAATTATCTATATAATTAAGCTAATATTGCTCAAATCAAATGCTAAACCTTTAATAAGGCACTCAATACATTTATTTACTTTACTGAGGAAAGATAAATCTAACTCCTACTGTCTTCATAAATCTAACTTTGAACTATGAACTTAAAATTTAGCCAATTAAAAATAAATTATCAATCATACTTTAAAGCAAAAGAAAGGTGTATACTTGCTCTGCTTAACTAAGTTATTTCTTAATTAATAAAAATCTTTTAATTTAGACTTTTTAATTTTCTTCTTTAGTAAAAGAAATATAGTATTAATGCTTAAGAAAGCTGCTATTAAATTATAAAGCATTTCTATATTTAGAAGTTAATATTAAAGCATTGCCAATAAATCTTAAGCTGATAATTAATTTCCCTTAAAATATATCTCTCTTTATACAAATTCTAGATAACTTAAGAAATTAATTATTAATTAAATAAAAATTAGTTCTACCAAATAGAAAACTTGAAAGTGATAATATATAAAAAGATTTAATTTAGATAAATGAAAAACTAAATTACTTTAAATCATAAAGTAATAGTTATCTTAGAAAATATTTAATATGGGCTATTATATTAATATTACTTATAAACACTTCTTTTCTATTTTTACCTTCAAATCAAAAATACAAAAGCAAAATTATTTTAACTTTAAGCAAATTAGAGCTAAAACAGTAAAGAAATCTAGATATATCTAACTTATGTTTCATTTTTACTCAAAGAACGTTTTTTCAAAGTAATAGTCATGAGATATTTTGCAAATTAAGTAAAAAGCATGCTATAAATAATTTTACATTCCTAAGACTTGAAATTCTTTATATTTAAAATTTTAACATAACATAACATAATTTATTAAAGTGACTTCACTTTTATTTGGTTTGCTACTAACTAGTTTATGAGTTTTAAGATGTAAATGAATCTTTCAGGTCTTCTTAAAAGATTGCTTCTTCTATTGCATATCGTGTTGTACAGATTTAACCTTTCTTGATCTTAGGAATTTTTCTTCAATCTCAATTAGGTCCCAACATCTTCCTCGTCCTTCTTTTTTGAGCATTTACTATATCCAATAGTAATTAATCTCCACCGAATAATTTTTTCTTGTAAAGTCTTCCTTCTGGAGAACAGTATAATTTTGTCATATTATTTCATATCTTTCAATTATTAGATTTTTGCTTCTTCTGAAAATGCCAGCATCTTCTAAAGATGTGTCCAATCTTTTAACAATAAAAACATCTTGTTTTACAAATTTCGAGTTATGTCCTATTTTTTAAGCATTTTTAGCAGTTTTGGAATTTTAAAAAATTGATAATTTTTTTCCGATCCGAAAAAGAATTTAAATTTTGTTCTTCTATTATTATAGGACCATTATTAAGATTATAATTGTATGGTTTATTAATTTCTACTATTTTTTGCTCCGCTTTTCCAGTTTTTAATTACCTTGCACCATCAAGGTTTTAATGCTTATTTCCGTTTTTAACCATTAATTTTGTTTTATAATTATTGTACAGTAAAAGTTAGAGAATCTAATGGTTAAATAAAGTCTAGAAGTGATAGTTGCATTTTTTTTCCCCGCTTCTAGGGAGTATATTTCGATTAGAGAGTTTTATGGTTAGATTTGGTGTTAGTTTTTGGTAGATGATTTCTTAGGAGTAATTTTATATATATAAATGATATATTAGAATATCAAAGTTAGACTGTTATACTTGTTTGAAAAGTAAAATAAATGAAATAATTTAATCTTCTTTACGAGTTTATTTAGGAATAGCAATAAGATATAGTATTTAAGAATATTAACTAAAATATTAGTTTTAAGCATAAAAATAAAATTAAAATTAGTATAGCCAAGTATTAGGAAATAAAGCATGATAAATAGGTAAGTTAAATTAATAAATCTATTGCATCAAAAAGATGATTTGGCAATAAAAGCATTTGTAATTTCTAAGAACTATACACATATTTTAAATTAGTGTTATTGAATATTTGATTTATGCATCTAAAATTGAGTTAATTTATGGTATAATAGTAATTTAGTTTAAATAATATAATTAGAGCCAAGAAAATGAAAGTTTATAGTGAAATTGCAAGGATAGACTGAATAATATATGAAAGGCACTTATAATAATAAAATAATTAGTTTAGGTAAATAGTACATAAAGGAAATAATAATTGAATATCATAAGGTAAAGTGTTACAACGAATAGCTATTTATAGATTTGTTTTAATATCTATTAGTATATGCTAAATAAAGTTAAAATTATAAAGTATTTACTTATAAATTTAAGAGTTACTAAAATAATAATATCAAGGTTAAGTCCCTTATGCTATCTAAGCATATAAATAAATATAAAATTCTTTAGTAAACTAGTTTTCATTAATAATTAATTTATCTAATATTAAATAAAAAGTAGACATACAGTTAGCTGTTTAAGGATTATTAAAACTTAAATTCAAAAAGCTTAAGAGAAATAAATGCTATATTAAATAGAATTAAGAGCATATACAAAATTAAAACTATTATACCATATAATAAAAATATTATTTCAGAATTCTCACTATCTAAACATTTTTATATGACCAAGTGCAAAAATATTATTTACAACTTTTAGATGGTTAAAAGAAATATAATGAGCAATGTGTGTATTAAATAAAATTAAAATAATAACTAAACTAATAATAAAACTTAACTAATTTTAGGGGTAAAATTCATTTTATTATAAGTGACTACTCTGGATGAAAATCTATTTAAATAACTATTTATTATTATTTTAAAGTTAAAATTATTATGATCTAGTTAATATAGTATCTCTATTGAAGGATATAAGCAAGTCTTTAATGGTCATTAATTAACTTAAATTATTATAAAATAAAGATAAATTAAATTAAATTAATTAAATATCCTGGATATATAAGAGCAAGCAGTTATTAACTATAAGAGTAAAAAAGCTAATTAATTATAATTTAAGAGAAAATAAAGTTTATTAATGTTTCATTTTATTTGCTTATATACTTCTTAAGCTTTACATTTTTCTTTTACTATTATCAAAATTGGAATTTAAGAGAACCCGCTATTTCAATGCAATGAAATCTATGATTGGAAAAAATTGTTATCTAAATTAAAAAAATCTAAATATTTAAAATATTTATAGAAGAGTGAACTAAATTTAGAATTAAGTGTTAAAATAATTTTATTAAGACCTTAATCAATAAAACTAAATTATAGAAGCTAACAAAGTATAGCAAATCGGCTAGACTTTTAATCTAATTTAATAATTAATATAATTTAAATTGAAATCGAGAAAATTTAAAGAAAGACTATTAAAAAATAGTCTTAAAGTTTATATCAGTATTTTATCTTAGCTTTCTAGAGCTATATTAGCAGTTCTAAAATTAGCAAAATTCCTTATGAAGTCGAATTTCCTCTTTTAGATAAAGGATAATGTTTCCTCTTAATTTTTAAAATTAAACCAACTGGCTTAAGTACCAGTACTTGAGGAAGGGATTTTTTGATAACTGAAAGTTATGCAATTTTGATGTAAAATTTAAAAATAAAATTATAAAATAACTCTATCCTAGAGATCCAATAGAAGGAGCTAAAGTAGATTAGCCACTAAATTGATATCATACTAATCTAAGAATATCAGAAATTTAACTATTATTTTCTACTCTTTTTATACCTAAATTAGAGAAAAAGTAAATTAGTTAGGAAGAAAGAAGTGCTAAGCTTATAGATCAATTATTAAAAAGTAAATAGAAATTTTTACTAGGAAACTAAATTACATTGGCAGATATTGCTTTTGCGTGAAATTTTCATAAATAAAATTACTATAATTTAAGTGACTAAAATTTATAATTTGGATTCTAAAAATAAACTTCAGATAGATTTAAAGAGTAAATACTTGAATTTATGAAGATAAAAGAATTATAAGAAAAGTCATTAAATTCTATAGTAACTTCTGGAAAAAAGAAAGATTAATTAGCTACAAGCAAGTCATGAAGATTAAATATTTTCTTCAGAATATTCCTTTATTAAAAGTTGAATATCTGAATAGAATAACTAGTGCTTTTATAATAGAAAGTATAGAGTAGGTTTTATTATTGTATCGATATAAAAGCTTAAATTTTATTTCTTTAAGTTAGTGTCTTAATTAAATTTACTAAAATGCTAAATATTATATTTCGAATATAGTTTAAAGAATTATTCTTTATATATAATAAATATGCTTTATATCAATTTAACTATTTAAGTTTAATACTTATATTTTAAGTTTTAGTTTCTTAATAATTTATATTTAAGAAAGATAAATAACTTGAAAAACTGGATTAAAATCTTTGACTTTTATAAATCATGATACTTAGCCCTTAAATAAGCTAACGCTAGACTTTAATTAAAATTATTTTCTGAGACAATTATTGAAAAGATTACGCTAAATTTAAATTAAAATTTTTACCTAATAAAAAAGAATAGCTTTTAAATACAAAAATTTTGGTAAGTGTTATATAGATAAGTTTTACCAAACTAGATATAGTTAGTTATACCTTTTATAATTTGCAGTATTAAATCCTAAAATTAAAATATTTTTTATAATTTAATATATTATACTATTCTATGAAGTCTTTATTTAGTATAATTAACACACTTTTAAAAGGGCTGTTCCGGGAATTGAACCCGGGACCTCTCGCACCCTAAGCGAGAATCATACCACTAGACCAAACAACCTGTTAATTAAGATATAAAAAGTTCTTTAAATATGAATATTGTTTCTTTCTACTAATATTTAAGTTTTTTATTTTAGAATGAAAGAAATTAAGAATCATTTTTATGATGATTCTTTAAAAGAAAAATAATTTTTTCGGTTTATCAACTCAATCTTTATTCCTCTAATTTTACCTCTTATAAGAAGTTTTAAAGCTAATATTTTCCAGTTTTTTCTAGTTTTAGCACTAGCTAGTCTTTATTCTCTTCGTGTTTAAATCTGCTTATCAGGATTTATATTTTGCTATTTTTTCAGGTTTAAATGTGTCTAAAATTCTTTTTATCCTATATACTTCACCATTCTTCCTACATAAATCTAGTTCTTCACCTGATTCATTTTCTCTTTACCTGTTTTTATAATCTTTATTCTTTAAATTTCTTGAAGGCAGGAAATATTTTCCATAAGTGTCATTTAATTTTACAATAGTAGCATAATTTTCTAATCTTTGTACATTTTTCCCTTTTAGTAGTGACTTTTCAATTTCTGTATTATTTTGAAAGCTTCCCTACATTATATTAGTTCTTTTAAGTACTTTTTCTATTTTATTTTCTTATTCTTGTAATTTCTTCTATAACACTGTAGTCTATTATAAAAGTAATAATAATAAAATTAAATTTGGCAATCTTGTAGAAATTTCACCTCTTCCTGCCGATCGCCGGATTGCTCCAGGATTTAATAAAAATGTTTAAAAATTTGATCTCCTCTCTCTTGGTCATATTGTCTTCGGTTTCATCTTCCATTCTGTTCTGATTTCTTTCTGTAGATCTTGCAGCTCCTTCATATAAAGTCTTTCTCTATCTCTTCTCTATTACAGTTTATGCTTTTTCCTTTCTTGTGCTTGTAGTTTTCTTTGCTTTGTTCAGTATTAATTCTTGAAACTTAGGAACTTCCTACATCTTCTTCATAAATGTTCTCCCGAATTACAATAATAACATCTTTTCTGAATTCTTTTAGGTTTTCTTGTTTCTTCCTTTTCAATCACCATTGGATCACTTCTTTGCTTATTTTACTCTATTTGTCGTTGCAGTTACTCTTCTATTTTTTAAAGTCTATTATCCAGTTCTGTCTTTTTCTGAAGCTAATTTTGGGATTAGCTACTAAGATTTTTTGATATATTCCAAAAAGCGCTAGTTCTCTTTCCTAGAACATGAGTCTTTATTCTATTCCTTCTGCTAATTTAAACTGTTGCGTTAGCTTCTCATTGTCCTTCTTTGGCTTCTTAATCTCTTTCTGGAGATTTAGTATCACTTTGATGAGCTATTCCATGCTCATCTGGTCAGAAGGATTAAATTCTGATACCTCCTGGTGCAAAGCAGACGAAGTCTGCTTTTTGGGTTTCTCCTTAGACGTTGGGTGATTGCATGAGTGATTTTCTTAGTTTACTTCTGTTCTTCTTGAACCTATGTTCCCGATTATTAAGAAAAAGGTTAGGGTTAAGTAAAAGAAGACTGGCTGAGAGTGGCCTCTGGTTTCCTCTCCTTCTTGGAGGTAATTTAGAAACCTTTTTTGAAGCCTTCGATTTTTTTAGTCTATTATAGTTATTTGAGAAGTTTGAGTATGGTTGTATTTCCCTTTAATAATTGAATAATATTGATTTGAGTATAGATAAAGGTATATATAAATGAAGGTTATGTTATTGAATAGAAGAATGAATAATTATAGAACTAAGTTTACTTTTAAGGAACTAACTGTTTAATTATTGATATGATAAATGGTTTAGTTATTATAGCTATAAACTAATTTAAAAGAATACCTAAATTATAAAAATATGAACTAAAGCAGCAAAGGAATGTTGATATAGATTTGATTAATTTGATTAAATAGAGAGACATTAAATCCTTTAGTTGATATAGTTAAATGAATAATAGAAAGGAATAATATATATGTAATAATCTATATCTGTTAAGGATTAATTTATTTAAATATTAAGATAATTATAATTATTAAACTTACACTAAAGTAAAAAGTTTAAGAACATTCATTAAAATAGGTACTTCAAAAGAGACTTATGGTTTGTGGGTAAATATAATGATAAAAATTAAAGTTAGTTAAATTAAAAAATATAGAAAAATAGAAATTTTAAGAATATAATATCTTAAAGCTAGCAGTTTAAAATTAAATAATCACAAAATTATAAGCTTAACACAAAAACTATTTGGATAAATGTATAGTAAAAATGAAAGATATAATTAAAGCTAAACTTGAGAATGGTAATTAAACTATCTTTAAATATTTAAAAATATAAAAGCTTTCTTAAAAATTATTTATTGTAATATGAAAAATTTATAAATAAAACTAAAAAGAGAAAGAATATAAATATAGTAATTAGAATACAAATAAATATTACTATCACTAAAAAGGATTTATTATATAAAGTAGATTAAAATTAAATAATGTAATTAATATCCTCAATTTATATCTATCTCAGTAATATTCATTTAATATTTACTAACATTCTAAAATACTTAATCAAACGCCTAAGGGACTTCAACCCTTTACCACCAGCTTAAAAGGCTGGCGCTCTACCGACTGAGCTGGCTTATTTAATATATCTTATATTTATTAAATATTATCATTATAACAAATTAAAATAATAAAAATGGAGAACACGGGTATCGATCCCGTTGCCTCTCGCATGCAAAGCGAGCGGTCTTGCATTTGAGCTAGTTCCCCTTGATAAATATAGATTTGGTTTTCTTAAATACATAAAAGAGGGATTATAATTAGTATTATAGATTAATAAAGGATTATAATTTATTTATTTAGCTATATTTTAATTATTTATTATGAGTTTTAAAATAGTTTCATTATTTGCTTAATAGCTATATTGCTATGTAATTGTAAAATCTATATTATGATTGTGGTGCTCTAAGATAATATAATGGTTTCATTATTTTTATTATTATACTTTTTATTATTTGAATGAACTGCAATGTTTATAATTAAATATTTAGCTTTTAATTAAGCTTTTATTTTATTTTTATTCAAATTCATTTAATCAATCTTTTCAATTTTTATAAGCATCAGCAATCATTTTTCCTTCATTATGTATTATTGAGTCATAAGTTCCAAAATATTTTTATAATTAAGTTTTATATAAATTAATTCATTTGAGCATCTGCTTATAAATCATATTTTATAATTAACAAATTTAGAATCACTATTTAATCTCAAAAATACTACAAAATATCTTCAAATTTTCTATGCACCTACCTCCATTCAAGTATAACTGCAACCAAATTATCACAGATATTCATTTTAATACAATTCTTTTCCATTTCGCATTATAAACTTTAACTTATTACTACAGTCTCTTATAAGTTGAGAATAACCTAACAACTTTACTTTTTAACCAAAATTCAGATTTATACTAAGTAAACTGTCAGTTCTGTTTAATTACATTTTTCACTATTTTAAATTAAAAGACTTAATTGCTAGAAAGTAACTGGATTGCTTTTTTCTTAATATATATCTAATATGCTGATAAACCTTTTACATTTAAAATGTTCTAGTGTTTGCTATTTAACACAAGTATTAGAATCTTATCTTGTTTAGGAATCTAGAATTGTCTGAAGGAACATTTTTACTCTCTGCTGGAATTCCTTAGAAAATAAATCAATTAAGAAGGCATTAGTCTTTGAGCGTTAAGTCTTAATACTAGTTTACTCTGCACTAATTTATTGGCTTTTCCTATATTAAAATTGATAAAAATTAGAATAAACACTATATTCTACTATTCTGATCCTTGTCTTTATAAAATAAAAGCTAAATAATGTTTCTAATAGTTGTTATGTTTCTGTATAGCTTACTTAGATAATGAATATGCAAATATAAAAAAGAAAAGGTAAATTTAAAAGTTTGATTATAAATAAATATGGAAATGATAATAATAAGAAATAAAGATTTATAAGAATAATATTTTAAACCATGTAATAATGCTATCCTATTATTTTATTTAGTTATATCATTTAATTATTAAATATTAAGTCTATCAATTCTTTTTAAGTCTTCAACTAAAGTCTTCCTATTCTAAATCCATTTCTTCTATTTCGTTTAACTACTTAAAATAGCTATATTCAATTATTATTTTTTTTAATTTTTGGCTTAACTTAAAGATATATTCTTCTTCTAATTTAGAACAACCAGATAAATCTAATGTTTTTAAATTATTCCAAATTTAATATTAAAATCCTTATTTTCTTATATAGGAAACGCTCCTTAGTTTATTTCGCTATTATAACTTAGGTCTAAGTAATCAAGCTAGTTACAGTTTTTTATTATTTAAATAACATCTTTGTTACCTAAATTGCAATCAATTAGAGATAGTTTTTTTATAGTAGGTATTTTTACTATTTCACTAACTAAATTTTTCTGGTTTATTTCACAAAATTAAAGTTTAATACTTTGTATTTATTAGCAATAAGTATTTAATATCTTGAAAGTATCTTTTTATAATCCTTGCATTTAACTTAGTTAAATTTATTTTAATTTCTAGCAATTTTGTAATATAAAATTAATAGTTTATGGTTTAAGTTAATAAAGTTTCTTTAATTATAAATATTAAATGTTCTTATTATAAATTCCTATTTAATGAAATGTCTAATCTTAAATATTATCTTAATTTTCAAGTTTCAATTTCTTTAAATTAGGAGAGTGTATCAGGATTAGTTATAAAATGTCATCTCTTAAATTATTACACCTCTAAATGCTAACATCCACAAGTTAAAGTAACTTTTTAATTTAAGAGCTTTAATCTTATTCTACTGCTTAAATTCACTAAGCTAAACTGGATTACTTTAAATGTTAATCATCTATAACAGTGATATTATCTAAGGATAATGATACTAAGAAGGGAGAGTTATATAGTACTAACTTGATAAATTGATTACTTATTTATACAGGTCCAGATAAGTATAATTACTATAACTTAAATTATTCCTAAATCTAGAAGTTAATATTACTCATTAGCTGCTATTCTTTTTCTTATATTTATACATTTTCTTATTCATCCTCTTCAATTTCTCAATTGTATAAGCTGAGATCTTTCAAATTTTTAGATCTACAAACTAAAAGAATAAACCAATAAGAATTATAAAATTTTAGATTTTTAATGCCAATAGTTTATAAACTGTTTTGCCAATAAAAGAACTCTTAAGTTTCTTACACTGAAGTATCTTTACATTCTATATTTAAATTTTATAGTTAAGAACCCCCAAATTTATTTAATCATTTATTTAATATTTCAAGGTTTATAAGTGGAATAGTAATTAGATTAGGACAAAATTCTATTATACTTTATATATCAAAGGTTTACTTAATGCTAATATATTTTAGATTTTATCCCTTTAATTATAGAAAACTCTTTATCTTTTCGTATTCTAATTTAGTACTTTATAAATTTAGGCTTTTCAAATTCAAGTTTTAGCAATAATCTAGCAAGAATTATCCTGTTAATTTTTATGTGTTATATAAGTAAATTAATTCTAGCTTAGGTAATTATTGTAAAAACCATAAAGATTAATCATTTAAATCTCCGTTGATTCTTAGGTATCTTAGCTAGCTAAAATGAGAAATAATAAAGCATAAGTTATTATTTAAGTTTATCTCATCTAAATTCAAATCTTTAATTTATAGTTATTAATTGTTTCTTAAGCCTTGCAGTCTTTATTAGATACTAACTAACAATATATCAGAAATCTAATTTTTCAATCTTTCAGGAAATTTATAAGCTCCTATTGTTAAATTCCCTACATCAAATTTAGATATTTACTTTAAAGTTCATTTAACTTAGTTTTTGGTAATTTACTTATCATAACTACCAATTACTAGAGACCTATAAAAGTACCTACATTAGCTAAAATATCTATTGACTTATTACAGAATAGCAATTTCTTTACTTTCTAAGAACTAAATAGTGTAGTTTATAATATTTTAATTCATCCAAACTTTTTATATTTAGCTCTCTTTCACTTTTTAGTTTTATACTTAGAGCTCTATTTTATTTATCCCAATAATAACTTCTTAGTTTCCCAGTGTATTTAGTTACTGATTGAAATCTTAGTTTATATCTTGCTTCAATTCTGTTCTTTGATTTTCTGCTTTAAAACTATTTTGAAGCTTTGCTTCTTCGTTTCGTCCTAATCCTTTATCCTTCTAAGGTTGAGATAAAGACGTAGCCTAGTTTTACTGATGTTCAATTGGATATATCTAGGCTTATTACTTCTAGCTGGTTAGGTTTTTGTTATTAACACAACAAGATCCCATTTTATATAGTAAAAGGTAGTGTGGTTGAAATAAGGTATTTACATTGTAATTAGATAATTCTAAAGAGAATTGTAGAGTAAATTCTAAAGTAAAGTATAGTTATAAAGACACTAATACTTTATATTTAACTATTACTAAATCAGTTACTTCTATTCTTCTTAATTAACTACTATATACATCTCTACTTTATACTCTTACCTATATCTACTTACTATCTATTTCTCTACTTTAGATACTATTAAGTTACCCACCTACCTTTATTCTATTCCTATCTACCCTTTACTTCAAAATCCCTTACTAACTTATTCCCATCTAATTACTACCTTTTACTGTCTCTTCGCTATCCTTCCTTAAGAGACCAATCTATCATATGAAATGTTGCCTTAGAATAGAGTTACATGATAACAGCTTTTAGACTAGGAAATATAGTTAAGATTAGGAATAAAAATTAGCTTTATTTAGACCTTTTAGAAGAATAGACTGGATGTGATAAATGCTTCCTTTAAAGGCTCTAAGAGAATTATGACAAACTTAATCTCTGAAGACAGGAAGAAAGTTAAGCTTTTACTTTATCAGCTTAAAGTTTGCTATTTAGTCATAAATAATCAATTCTAGTGCTGAAGCTAAACCAATTTAAAATTTTATCGATGATGCTAAGACTTTCGATTATATAAAATGAGTGAATTAGAACATCAAAAGCAGAGAAGAAGTTCAAGTAAATATAAAAAAGTCAACTAAAAATAAGCTGAAAGCAAATCTATAAAGTTAAACTTCTTTCTTATCCATAATAATGCTATATAATCATCATATATCAAGCTCAAATTCAATGATATTGTGCCTATGTAAATTAGAACTCTTTAAATAGAAACTAAACAAGAGATTAGAAAGAATGTTTAATCTTAGTAAAAACTTAATAATAAAGACATAAAATGGTAAATTTATTATTTGCTATATATAGATAAATAAAACTAACTGGTGAAATATTAGAGATATAACTTCGAAAAAAATGATTGCGATACAGAATGTAAAAGTATTATGTTAGCTATGTCTAAAACGAAGAAATTGAAGAGATATAGTAGTTTAATTAAGTGGCTATACCTAAGTTGGCTTACCACTTTATTTATTATTATTTAATTGAAAAAAACAACAATTAAGTCTACACACTCATTGGTTTCATCAGTTGAGGCAACTCGACATTGTCCAACCAAAGCGCTTGAATCGGTTCTCTACTATTTATTATATCCTTTCTCTTCTCATTATATACCCCACGAATTATTGATTCTCAAGTAGTCTTGTCCATTTTTAGCACCATAACTAACAAGATTTACACCATGGTTAAGATGAGCATTATCCATTATAAACGTCTCGAGAATAGAATGACCTATTTGAAATATCAACTGCAACTGAGACAATATGTCCATTTACTGCATTTTTCAAAGCAGCTTCATTAGAGAGAACTTCTAAAAAGTTTGCTATTCCGATAATAGTCTTGGATGAATCATATTTGCAGCTTCCATCTTAACCAGTGTTGAGATAATCTGATTCAGTCTCTTCACTATTCAATTGCCAATATTGGAAGGAAGAGTCCATCCATCCACCATTGCATCCTTGGTTGCAAAATGAACCAGAGCAGTCAATTAGTTCTTATTCAGAGAAAGATACCAATTGTCCAGTTTTATGAAGTAAGCTCCTTCCCAACTTCCTACAGCACTGAAAGCACAGCAGCTTTTGAATTGGTTTTAATCTTTGACAGATGTTAAAGCTCCTTTCAATTCCCAATCAAGAGAATCAGCAACATTTTATTCATATTAATATATTTAGTTCTATGCCCTGTTTAAGTATCCTTGTATCCTAAGCAAGACTTTCAGAATTCTTCGTTAGTCAAATCAGTGAAGTGGTTAACAGCGAATCTTGTGATCATGTTTCTCTAGTTCTAGATTTTAATCCAGTAATAGTTGTCATGGAAAATATTGTAGCTTTGCTATATCTCTTAGAAAGAACTAAAGTCTTGTTGGATTTCTTATCGAAGGCTTGGAATTAAATCTATGATTCTTCAGCACTTTCTTGAAACTAAAATTTTCCCATCAAAGCTCTTCTGTTGTTTTTTGCTGCAAACATCATTAAAGCAACTAAACTGTTTAGGACAGGCAATAATTTACTAATTAGCTTGGTAGAAGGCATTGAATTTATTAAATTAGGTATTATTAATTGGCTAACTAGTAAAATAAAGTTAAGTTTAATAATCTAAGCATTAAATACACTTATTTATGTCTAATACTTTACTAGTTTAAGGTTTTAATCCTTTTAGCTTGCTTATTACTTCATTCATTTTTCATTCTTTGTTGATTACAGGGTAAAGGGTATAATCTTTTTAGTTAAAGGAAAAATTATATAGCTTTGGTATGGAAAAGAGTGTTAGATTATTCTAGAATTGATAGTGTAAATAGCAATTAAGAGGTTAGGCTAAGATATTTTTTCCAGTTCAGGTAATGTGTAAGAAAGAATTTAAATGGGAAAATCCTTCTAATAGTCTGTTGTTGGTATACATCAGCATGACAATAAAGCTACAGTTATGAGATATAAGTGAATGCCTTACTCTTTTAATTTAAGCTTTTTGATGGAGCAAGAAATGCGTGAATATCAAAAAGCTAAATAAAAACTTATCAATAAACGCAGTCTAATTGATATAGCTACATCAGCTACTTAATTTCTTAGATTTAGCTAGAAATATTCAAGTTTCTGAACTAAGTTCAAAAGTAAAGCATCAGCAAATTCCTAAGAATGAACAGAAAGTGTTCAAATATTAGAGTATTAAAGAAGAAATTTCTAAGGTATAAAAGCTTAATAATTATAAGTTATGCTGAAAGGGAAAAAAGTCTGAAAACTGGTAGTTCAAGCAAGGAGTTATTTAGTTCATGGATGAAAAATAAAGCAGATCTGTTGAGAGTTAGTAATACTGAAGGTATTTTAGAAATTTTTGATATTTTACCAAATTAGGACTTGAGATTAAGAGGCTTAGTTGTAGAGTGAAGGAAGATATATTTAGTCTAAGTAAATGAATAAAATCAACCAAATGAAGAAGAGTAGAAAATGCAATAACTATACAAAAGCTTATTTCAATATCAAGTAAAAATTAATGCTTCAAGAAGTGAAGTAAGCCTTTTTAGACTTGCTTAAGTTAGACTAAAAATAGAGAAGAGTATTAAAGAATGAAGCTCTAAGTTACTCTTAGGCTAACAAGTTAGATAGACAATTTACATCTATTAATACTAATAAATAATCCTTTATTTTCCAATTTAATGAATAAGAAGCTATATTACTCCTGCATTTTATACTCTAAAGCATAAAAAGAAAGTTAGTCAGTATTATAAATAAAAGGATTATAGTTAACTATGAAGGGATTAGTGAATTAATAGCTTTAGTTATTAAATAAGTTTGAGATTATATAACTATAACTAAAAGTATAAATAGATATGCTTTCTTTATTCATATCTCTATTTAATATTTGAAGCATATTTCAAACTATTTAATCAGATAGTTATTAAAAAACCTATTAAGATTATTATTTTAGCACTAAAGACTTTTTATATATGGGCTTTCTTTTAATTTTTAGAAATAAAATAGAAGTTCTTTACTTATAATAAATCTATCTTGTTGTTTAAGAAAAATGGAAATATATTTGTGTGCCTCTCAACACTAAGGATTATTTTAATATTAAGGATTATTTTAGGTTTAATTTTACTATCTATTAAATTTATATACTTTATTAGCTTTTAATTAAGCTTTTATTTAGTGCTTAATCATCTCTTTTACTAATCCATTCTTTTTTAAAGAAATGACGAAGCATATTAAAAAGAATAAGCTGTCTTAATTACCAAATGATATTAGCACTTATTAAATTACTTCAATTTACTTTTCTTTTTTATTTTTTCTTAGTTTTACCTTATAGTTCGTAGCTAGTCATATTTTTAAAAACAATCACAAAAGTTTATGAATTTATAGCTTAAATTGAGTAAAGATCTATGCTGCTATGAGAAAAATGTGTTTGAAGTTGCAAGATTAAGTTAATTATAATTTAAATTAAGCTTTTCTAAATCTTTATTAGTATATTCTGGAAATGTAATAATAGATGCAAAACATGTTTAAGTTACTAACTATCTATTATTTTACTTAGCTTCTAATTTTAATTCTTTCTGCTTTATTTAAACCTATCTTATTTTTCATATGCTTCAAACTTCAAATTAACTACCAATTATCTATTACTATTACCTTACATTCCCATTCATTAGATTTTCTACCTAAACCTTTTAAATCATATTTAGAACCAAATTTCCACAAATCATCATAGATAAATCCCCATCAAGGTAATCAAATGCAAGTATAACCTTTTACCATAGTAACATAGATAAGAAATTTAGTTCTTAGTGTGCCTTTATTTAGTTAAAATCCTGACTAAAGACCAACTGTAAATGAGATTCTCTGTATAACTTTAGTTAATTCAAGAATTCCTTTCTTCTTATCTTAGAAGGAAATCCTTAAACATATCTTCTCATACTACTTTAATAATCAAACATTAATAGATCCATAAGAAATCAATTATTACTCAGAAATCTTAAAAAACCCCCTTTATAATATTAGAGCATATCTTAACACCAAACTTAACCACTCCTTAAGTTAAAGCTAATGAAAATGCTACAAAAACTGTCATAGTTTTAGAAATTACTAACACAGAATGAGAAAACTTGAATCTTAACAAAGAAACATTTAAAATAAACTAATCTAGAATAATAAAAATTAATTAAAGAATAGCTAGGATAATTGCATCAAAGAAGACTTTATTAAAGGAATTTAAATGCGAGATTAGAAGCAGAAAGAAAATTTAAATAACCAGTAAAAGTTAATTATCAAAAGCCAATAATAAATTAAAATAGAAGATAAAATATAAGAATTAGGTTTAACTCCTACAAAAGAGTATAATATAGTAAATATTGCTTAAAATAAAAAGAAATCAAACTAGATTGAAGAAGTTAAAGTCTCAAAGTAAATTAACATCCAATATTAAGAATTATAAGGCTGATAAAAGCTTTTATTCTTATAATTACCAGGAAAAATATGAATAAATTCCTAATGAAAATTAGGAATTTTGATAAGGAGAGTAAAAAGAATGAAAAAGGAATAAATTTTAAATTAAATATGTGTAAGTGAATATAATATTTAGTAGGAAATAATAAATAGCCAAAGATTCTTGCAAGTAAATAAGAATAACAAGAACTAATTGTAAGCTTCTATTCAGAATTTATTAAAGTAATGGATAAACAACTAAAGCATTCAAAGCACTTTCTTTAATAATAGGATTCCAGATTATTTAGTAAGATTATTCTACATAATTAAATAGCATGAATACGATCTAAGCAATAAAATATTTAAATGATAGTCTCAATAAGAAAAAATTAATGTAGCAGCTAGAGGATAGAAGGCCAAATGAATTATTATAAATGTTGAAAGACTTTTAATTTTTGAAATTAAAATTAGAAGTGTATGACATCAAAAACTAGTTATGAACTATTAATCAATCAATTTATTTATTAGATATACATTTAAAATTTTATTACTTTAATATTTCAAATTAAAATTAGAGAATTAAGTTCATCTAAGAAATAAATCTATTTCAGCAAAGGATTAAATAATGATTTAAAAGAAGAAAGACTTAAAATGAATGTGGTGATATTTGTACTACTTAATTTATAAGAAACATAATATTTAAAAATATAATGGTAATAGGCAATTTAATAAGATAAATACTAAAACAATGTAGCTAATAGATAATAAATACTTTTCTTAGGATTCCACTAAGATAACTTAAATATTCCTTGGAGCGATGTCACCAGTTGAAGCGCATTTTAAAAGTTGAGAAATATACTTATCAAAAGAAAGCAAATTTTGCCGCCACAGTTTAATAAAAGGTATAAAAAATATATTCAGGAAATTTAAATAATAGGGGGATTAATAAAGATATTTAAGATACAAAAAATACTTTAAATAATCAAAAGGAAAATAATAACTGAATTATAAAATGATCCATATTTACTTAAAACTTAGAGTATAATCATGTATAGTACTCAAATTATAAATTTAACAATCTTTTAAACCAAAATAATTAAGAAAATTAAAATATAAAAAATCTAAATAATCTTGAAATCAAAAACATATAACTTTAAGCTTAACTTATTGAAGTAAATGATCAAATGTAATCCTAGGAATAAGAGTTTGAAACTAGTAAAAAATAGTTCTTAAATTAGATTAAAGAACTTGAATAATAAATATAAAATCTATAAAATAATCTTATTATTTTTAATTAAAAATTTCTATCAGCTTAAGAAAATCAGAATCAAACTAATTAAAGGATTATAAGTAAGTATGAAGCAGTAATAGAATAGTACAAAATGTATGTAAATAAAACTTTCAAGAAATTAAAGAAAATGTAAAATGTAAAATTAAATACTAAAATCTAAATACTATAAGTAATAACTATAGTTGAAATATAATTAATTAATTTTTGGAAAAAAGCAAAATAAAACTAAAGAGATAGGAATTTAAACAGATTGTATTTCTCAATATAATAGTTAAACTGCATAAACTGATGAAATTAATTAAATCTATTAAATAGATAAATTTTAAGAGTAATTTAGAAGTCATTCATTAGTTCCTAAAAAATCCAATTAATCTTCAATAATCATTTAAAATTCTTCGATATAAACTAACCCGTATGAATTCTTGTATATGTCTTAATCTAGTTTATAGGATGTTGCATATGACGCAACTTCTTATGGGACCAACAATAAATGGAAATATACTACTATAATTAATTTTGGGGGAAATGAGAGTGATGGTAATGGAGCTGAGGTGAGTATACCTGAGGGATTTGACTTGCTTTGGATCAGAGTGTTGAATGACAGATTTACTGATGTCTCAATTTACTTTTTAGATGGAGTTAAAGAAAAAATCGGTAGGTTTTACGCTGGGAATAGACATTTAAATGGAATATCCCCAAAAGGAACATCAGCAGATGGAGGATATGCCACTCATTTATGGATGCCAATCCCAGTCAAAAGAAATGGAAAAGTTGCGATGGTCTCAAAAGCAAATACTACCTCAGGATTTTGGATATCAGGGACTGCCTTTGGATTGAACATTTGGAAGATTGCCTACAATCCTGCAGGTGCATACTCATTGAGCTTAAATGGTGGAAGTGGAGTGATAGCACATAATCTTTGGAACTAAGATCAATTAGCATATGTTGCTGTAAACACAGTTGGGGTGTTGTATGTTCCGGTAATCCCTTCTAAAAATAATAAGATGCTTTATTGGGTGAGCCATAAGAAATTCCATTAATGAAAGAATATTTTATGTAAATGAAATGGTATTAGAGGTTAGATAATAGAAGCATTAAAACTAAATTTAAGTTTACAATTGTACGCTTTCACAAATATAATTTTGAATAATCTTTTTTCTCTTTCTCAATTTTTTCTGCTAAGACAAACTATGTTAATAATTATAAAAATAAAGTTCTTATTGTAGGAATTTTCGAATCAGATTAATCTAATATTACAGCAATCAAACTGAATTTTGCAAATAAAGAAGCTAACGAAGGAACAGTTTTCAGATTTAGTTATAAAATTTGGTTTTCTTTCAAAATAACTGAAATAGAAATAAAGGAAAAACTTAAGGAGGAGTAGGATACTTTGAATTAAAAGGCCTCTTTAAAATAAAGAATTCAGAAGTGAGAGAATGCGAAGCAAATTAAGCTTTTTCTGTTCTTAAAGTGCATAATTTTTCTAAATTATCTCGGTTGTTTTTTCTAGCATCGCATCTTCATTGAGTATAGTTAATTTAGAACTTCAAGTAAAATTAGCGAATTATATAATAAATAAATAATTGATAAAAACAGAAAAACTTCTTAAATCAAAGCAAACTAAAGTGTTCTAAGACTAAGAAGTACTATCTGGCTTGGCTGATTTAATAGGCTCATTCGTATGCTTCCTTATGTAGTATTTATTCTTTTTTGAGCTCTTCAACTATAAATTGTCAAAACTGAAATAAAAATTTTATAATTTTCAATTCTTTTGAGGAATAGATTAAGCAATATTTGATTTCATCCACGAGATATGAGAATATTTTAATTCTTTTGGATATGCAATATTTCTTTATTTAAATTAGTGTAAGCAAAAATATTTTTTTGCATTTAAAAATCTTGAATTTTGGAATCTTCTAAAATTGTTCAGGTTGAATTTATAAATTTAGACCCAATACTATTTAGTTAAGCTTAATTCATCAATAAATTAATAAAATAATTCAACCTTTATTCTAAGAATTTTACCAAGCTGCTTTTTACTTATGCTATAACTTAGTCTGATATAATCTAATAAGGATACAACCTCTCGCAATCCTTTTTAAATTTAAATGATTTACTTTTAAGAAGTTCCTTATACTTTCGTTTAAGGTAAAAATTAACTTTAATATCTTTTAATCATAAAAAACAGAAACCTTGAGGTGAAATTGCTTACCTAAGTTCTAACTTGCTTTAACTCTTTAAGTCTAGTCCTTCGTTTTATTTCATAAGTAGAAATGAAAGAGCAAATAAGCATCCCTCATTTTTTTATTTTAGTATGTCTATTCTATGAAAAGGCTAGTCTATATTATTTCTATCCCATTACAACTTCATAACCAATGTAAACTTAAGCTAGGAGAATTTTCAACAAATCGGTCTTAAAGCAATTTATAGTCTATTTTAGGGAAAAGCTGTAACCACAAGAAAATAGGATATTTTATTAAAAAGTGACTTATAGAATAGTAGGAGATCTAAAACTAGGATAGACGATGAATTTTGAAGATCATACTATACAAACCTGAAAGAAAGAGGTATATTATGAGATATTAATACTTAAAGACAAAAATCAAACTTAGAAATGAAAAAAATTCTGATTTTTCAGCCATTTTATCTTGATTATTTTAAAAGTGAAATGCAATAAATACATAAGATATGCTATGCAATTAAGCTATATAAGTTTTTGGTTTACTCTATTAAGTTTAAATAACTTTTTCTTAAATATTTAAAAGATAAAGTTATACAAATAACCTAACTTAAGCTTTGTAAAATTCCGCCTAAATTTATTTTAGTGCATAATGATTTAAAAGTTTTAAATTATTTATTAGCAATTCTAAGCTTCTTTAACTATCTTAATGCTGTTCAGATTAATGAGGTTTCTTTTATAGTTTTTCTCTTCTTTGATCTAGCTTTGTCTCATAAACAAGTTTCCTTTTTAATCTTTGACTTCTTGCTGATTTAATGGTCCCAAAAATCTTAAATCTATTATTCACTAAATACTTTATTTAAATTTTCTGGCAATTTAATACAGTAAGATGTCTCCACATACTTAGCATCTTAATTAATTTAGCGAGGAATAGTAGAGCGAATAATAAAGAGAAAGATAGTAATGCATATCTGTATGATATAATATGAGTATGTAATGGTTACATGATAGATGAAAGCTTTAGATTAAAGTTAATAAACATCTAGAGATAACTAATTACCTTTTATTAATTCTATTACATCAGCATTATAACTCTAATACGTATCTACTTATTTTCTTACTTATATTATTTATCAACTAACCCATATTATCTTATTTCTACCATCAACTATATATTTATAATTTTTCCATCTTATTTAGCTACTAAGTTTACAATTCTTTTACCTAGAAATTTTCTAAATAAATCAAGTATCTGATTTAATCCATTAACTCAACATCAACCCCTTATAACTACAACAAACGTAAATTATAAATAAATTATCTAGAATACATACTCCTTCCTATTAATTTTACCGTTACTAAATAGTAAACACTTTAACTATATCCTTTTATAATAAGTTTAATAATAATGATTTATAGTTAGCAACTAGCATAATCTTATACTTATAAATACTAAATCCAATAAACTTCTTAGTATATTATTCATTATAATCTAAAGCATTCTAATTTATTATTATTTTCTATATACATACAAAATAGCAATCCCTTTTACTTTAATCATTTAGACTAATCTTACACTATTTTTATTTTGTAGTATCTATAGATCTTAAATGTCAGATAATTCTTCTTAGAGCATCAATAATTAAAAATATTTAACTGTATATTTATTCTATTAATTCTAACAGACTATTCTTTCATTCCTTAGTATCATTAGAGTACTTTTGTTACAGAGTAACAACATTTCTTCTATTACTACTGAGATTTCTTAAGATCTTGAGATAATTTAACCTAGAAACACCAAGTTAGCTTTGAATCCTTAAAGGAGTTTGACTTCAGACTAACTTATTGAGCTAGACATTAGTAAAGTCGATTTATCTTTCTAGATGAAGTCTAGGAATACCAAAAGTTGAAAGTGTTGCATCTTGGCTATAACTTTTTGAATGCTGATTATATGAACTGCTAAAATAATTGAGTTAAAAGGAACCAATCGATGTGAGTTACGATTCTTAAGAAGTATTGAGAATAGAATCTAGTTATTACCGAGATTAATTAGTCAAGAATTTTTATTACAAGTGGAAATTTCTTGTCTAGGCTATACTGCCGTAATTTTTAAATTAAGGAATTTCATTCACAGGATAGAAAAAATAAGCCAACTTTTTCTCTAGGAAAAACTTAATATCTGACAGACCTATCAGAGAAGGAAGATTATAAAAGTAATAAAGCTAACTTAAGAGTTTCACGAGCCTTGTAAATCTAAACTAGGAAAGTAAATGAATAGAATAGCTAGATGATAACTGATTATTAATTTAGTAGGAAGCAACATTAATACTATCACTAAAATAATATCAAGGAAATATATCAAATATTTCTGATTTCAATCTTTACAGAATCTTAACTTAAGTTAAAATCCCTTAAAGTTAACCGAAAAAGTTGATAGCTGTTCATAACTAAATCTTGGAAGTTTCTTGAATTTCTGTACTCTTGGAGATATCAAAGCTATCCATTAAAAAAAATTAAATCTGAAAGGAAAGAAAAGATAGTCGTAGCTGGTTACACTTAAGACTTCGTATAATGAAAATAAATCTTAAAAGAAAATGCCAGTTCAGTTTTAAAGCTCGATTAGTCTTGAAAAGATAGACATGTGATAGAACACTTTAATCTTAAATATTACTAGAATTAAGATTAAATATTATATCTTTTAGAAAAATAAGAGTAACAGTAAAAAGAAGAGCTTTATGTCAGCTAGCTTAAGAACAAGTTACAGAAGAAAATTATAAAATAGATAGAAGAATTAAATTGATAGTTTGTATTTAAGTAGATAAAAGAGAAAAACTACTTTTTAAGTTAGCTGACTGGATAGAATGTTCATCTTTAGGTGACAAAATGAAATAGCAAACTGATAAGAAGGCTCATTTAAAGAGATTTAAATACTTAAGTATATTTGCTTGTAGTTTAAAAAATAATTATATTTACCTCTTAGAGCAGAATACCAGGATTAATTTCTAGTGATATGCAGATCTCTTCGTAATTCTCTACAGGCTAGTTAGGATCCATTTAGTCTATGAAAATCTTCATCTCCTCTCTTATTTCTTAAGAAAAAAAGCATTAGGATCTAAAAGCTCCATGCGATGAAAAACTTTATCATTATAATAACCAATAAACAGAAATGAATTTACTAAAATTAAAAAAAATAAAAGTTAAGAGTATACAGCAGTCTTTCCAACTATGAAGGCTAAAGTTAAGCAAATGAATATATATAGCAATTTTATGAATTAAAATGAGTAATTAAGGAAGAAGGATTTTGCTATCCTTAGTGAAGTAACTAAGTGAAATCCTTTACATTTTTCTAATCTAACGAGTCTTAAAATAAAACTTGCAAGAGTAATAAAAGAAAAATAATAAAACTACTGTAAGTAATTAATAGTTTCTTGAGAATAAATCCATATAATCTTATCCGACTAGCTAAACTTTAATCAACTCACAGATAATAACTAAAGTAAAAATATAAATGCTGTCGAAAAGATAAGAATAATTAAGATATAAGTGATAGATTGAAAAGTAAAATTAGTAATGATAAAAATTAGGAAAGGAAAGTAAGCTAAAGAATAAAAATAATTAGAATACTCTTTAATTTCTCAGAAATAAAATTCATAAATTTAGTTTAATTTAATGCTATTTAAGTTCTTATCAATAAAGTTAATGAGTGACTAGATTAAATTTTAAGCTTTTAAAAACCTGTTGCATCGCCGAATAAAAGAGATTCAAGCAGTTCCTAATTATTATTAGAATTTGAAAGAATATTACTTCAGTTATAAAAATAAGAACCTATACAGAAAGTACTAAGGAAAGCTAAAACTATTGAAGAAAAATATTATAAAATAGCTTTAAGGAAAGGAAATTAAGATACCTTGTCAAAGAAAATGGAAATAAAAGCAAAAAATACTGCCAGGGATAAGAGAAATGCGTAGCAGATTTTAAATTTAATAATGTTTAGTTCTAGAATTAATACTTTAAGATTTTCTAGAACTATTACAGGTAGAAAGTAGGATGAGTAAATTATATACAATTTAAAATCTGAAAAAAGAATATATTACATAAACTTGTTAAAAAAGCCAAAGCAGCTTTTAAATTAAGAAGAGATACCTGTTGTCTACTCAGTAGAGAAATGCTTATTAGACTGTTCCGATGCTTTGCTTTATGTCTTTATAGCGAGATACAAGGATTTTTGTAAAGGTTTAAAATTTTGAGTTTCTCCTATTACTTCTTAATATCCTTCTCTTTGTGTGGATTTAGTAACTGTGGAGTATTAATGTATCTTTATTTTTTGTTTAAGAACAGTTAAGTATCCATCACTCGAGATGCTTAAAGAGACTTTCTGAACCTTTGTTTGGGGTAGATCCTAATGAAATAACTAAAAGCTCTTTCTTACTCTTTAAATTGATTTAAACATTCTCCAGTACCATAATCTAAGTAAAATTTTGGCTACATCGTATATAAATCCTCTTACCGCATAAATTTTAGCTTTATGCGGATATTTTAAAAATAGCAGCATAAATATTCTTAAACTAAAAAATCTCTATTGCCTTTCATTCAGATTTTTAGTTATCTTTTACTTTAAACTGTAAATAAAATTATAAGCAGCTAATCTTGAACTTCAATTTATATACTTCAACTTTTTAAAACAATTCTTTTTCTCTCTTTAAGTTTAAATTTTATTTTCCTGGATGCTTTAAATCACTTAACTTTAATAGATAGCAAACTATTAAATTAGCTCATATCCCTTGATGGTAGATTTTTATAATTGAGCTTCTTCTTTAGCATTATAATAATGTATCACTTCCAACCTACCTATCTTCGCTTGAACTACTTTATACTACTTCTTCCTATTTTAATTAATTATATTTTTAGTTAAATAGGAGTGGAACCTTAGAATTTTATATGAATCTTAGCAATTAAATTTACTATCCCTTTTTTCATTATTAAGATTCCGTTCAACTTTTCTTTAAGTCCTTATTTTCTTTTATCTATTATTTTAGTCTTAAAGTGAAGTTAGATATTTGATCAGATTCCTATTTTCATCAAATTACAGTTTCATTTTTTCTTAAGAAAGAAGAAACTACCTTCTTATCATAATTATATAGAGATTGCTTGATTTAATTTGCATTTTATACTTAAATAAGTTAACCTTTTTATTGATTAGTTTTTAATTATTTTCAACTTGCGTAGGTAGCTTTGTTAGAAATTGCTTTCCAAAAGTTCTAGTTTTAATTTTTTTTTGTTTTGCTTTTTGTTCGAAAAGCCAGTTCTTGTTATATTATTTTTTAAGCTTTCATTTTATTGAATAATTACCTTAAGATTAAAGCTTATATGTTCAATTTCTCTTTACTTGTATTATAGAGTACTAAATAGCTAGTTTCAAGCTTAATTTTATTATTCATCCATTCTTAAATTATATGAAACTCTGTTCTTTCTTTTTATTCTAAAATATTCTTAAAATAAAATAGAACCTAACAGCTCTTAAACATACCGAAACTGAGATAAAATAAATTTTATATTTTCTTAGTTAGTTCGGATTATTGAGATCTTTACTGTTTATATTCTAAATTTTTCATTTGTTAACTAGCCTTCTTTTGCTTTTATAGTTTCATTTAAATTCTAATACTGTTAAAATTAAAAAAAATGGAATAATCTATTCGCCTTTCCAAAAACCAAATTAAGAACGCAAAAAGGAAAGCTGCGAAACTAATGCAGAAACAATAACAAGAAGAAGATAAATCAAGTTCCTCATCTGAAGGAAAAGTTATAATTGGAACAATAGAGACGAATCCAGTAAAAGTACAAAAATAATCAGAAATCTAAATATAAATTGACTAAATGAAAACAATAATACAAAATTATTAGGAAACAATTTACAATCAAGGGGAAAAAATAAGAGAACTAATGAATACTATCGAAGATTAAAACAACGAGCTACTAATAATAAGACGACAATTGATTTAAAATAATTTAGTCACGGAATAGTAACTATATGAATAATCTCAATCGAATTTTAAGCAAGAACAAAATATGATTATTGAAAAAGTTTCTACATAAACAAACATCCAAGAAAAATAGAATGACGAAAAGATTAATATAGAATTACTCCAAAGAATCGATTAACTTGAAAAAAAAGTATTTCTGAAGAGATTCAAGAAAAGACCAATCAAAAATTGCTATTATTGCAAATCAAAGTGACACCTATTACAAAATTGCGATCAGTGGAGATAAATTTAGATGAAAGAACAACAAAGAACGTTAAGAATGCTTAGCAGACTCTGAATCACCGAAACGGGAATTTACAAGAAGAAGATATTCTTATAAAAGACAGAAGATTCTCAGTGGTTCCATCCACAAAAAAAAATGGCGTGGTATCCATCCACGCTAAAAAAATGGTAGCAAAAACCTGGTTGAAAATCCAGGGAATGCTAAACTTTAATTACTTTTAGTTTACTATATATATATATAAGTTTGAGATTATATAACTATAACTAAAAGTATAAATAGATATGCTTTCTTTATTCATATCTCTATTTAATATTTGAAGCATATTTCAAACTATTTAATCAGATAGTTATTAAAAAACCTATTAAGATTATTATTTTAGCACTAAAGAGAGACTTTAATTCAATCTCCTTAGTAATTATTTAAAATTAGAGTAGTCATTTCTAACTTAAATAGAGCCAGTATAACAAGGATAATTTGTATTGATAAGATGAGAAATATATGAGATTCCAGTCATTGTCCAAAGACTAAAATTTTATAAAGCAGAATTAAAATAATTATTAAACTGCTTATTTTATTATATCTATAACTAGAAGCTAAGACAAAAGTTTATCTAGTCTAATAATCTTATTTTAGTAATTTTTACAGCTGAAACAGATCTAAAAATGGTATACTTTAGTGATTTCTTTTTCGTTTAAATGATAAATGCAATGCTAAGTTAATTAGTTAATTCCTATTTATCAATGACTTTCATTATATTAAGAGTATTGATATTTAACTAAGGCTTGTTGGATTTTTTTTGTCTTATCTATTGTTATTAATTGTGGTAATGAAATGGAAATTTGAATAGAAAGCTTGTATTTTTAAATCCTAATTTGTACTCTTTTTTATGCTAAAAGGTATTTGCTTTTGTTCTTTTAAATTTGATAAATAAGTTCATTGGATTTTTCCATCAGTAGCCTAACTTGTCTAAAGCTACATTGGATATAAGCTTATATCCCATAAGTTTTTTCTTATCTAGTAAAGATAACTTTATATACCCTAACTGATCCATGAGTTTAAACGATATCAAAAGACATTACAAAAATATATCTCAGAGGTAAGATTAGTAGGCTTTAATAATACTGGCCTTTCTCTTAATGATCTACCTAAAAGCTTTAAAGGGGAAAAATATTACTCATTAATAGAATCTCTAACTCATTAAAAAGACATCGAGTCAAATAATTTTAGACTTAATATTTCAAGGTAAGAGACTGAAATAGGATTATGAAGGTCTAATTTGTAATTTTCTTATTTCAAATTTCTGGTAAAATGAAGATTTTAAATCTTCTTATGCTTGCTAGTTTAACTAAGACGATGAAGGTTTATATCTCTGGTGATGAGTATAGAGAGATGACTTAGTAAGATAACTGGACGTTGAATACCATAGTGATTGATAGTCCGAGTGAAGAATTGAGATATGAATGAAGTTGCTAAGTTTTAGACTAAAACTGAACTTCATATACTGAGGCAATTAAAAAAGAAGTAGAAGAAAAGTGTCATCTCTTTACATCTTCCATTACCTTAAAAGGATAGTAGTTTCCAGTATGAACATTCTTAGAACTTGATGTAAGTGTCTTTTTCAACAACCGAAAATAAGCCTCTGATAAAGTGTACTTAAATATAACCAGTAATAAGGTATCTCCAGTATCTATAGTGATACAGAATAATGAATATAACATAGTAAATCCAGCTAATGTCTTTATACTGTATGGAGTTGCTTCTATCTCAAGTGTAGATATCTAGACAGTTTCTTGATACCAAAGTCCTGGTAGCATTTGATAATCTGCTACCTTCCTTGCCACTACATTGTTTATATAAATAAATGCTTAATAACTGGAGTAAGGGAACTACTATACATTCACTTTTGAAGTATAAGGAGTGACTAAGTATACTAGCCAAAAAGTAATCTATGTTAACAGAGCTCCTTAAGCTGAAAATTTTATAGTGAGCTCTCAAAAAGGAAAAGCGTGGGATAGCCTATTTACTCTAAAATGTGATGATGCTACTGATTTAGATGAAGATTATCCATTAAGATACCAGTTCTTTTACATAGGATCGTTCAATCAGGAGTTTCCTTTAAATTAGATAGAGGAATATTACATCAAAAGCTTTAAGTTACCTTAAGTAGATTATAACAGTTCATTAGTAGTAGGAGTTACCATCTATGACTAGTTTAACGCATCTACTAAAATGTTTTCCACTATCTAAGTAGAAAGGACATTATAATCCATATCACAGGAAATCTAAACCCTATAAACTAGATAACTCGCCTCAGATGTAGAAGCTTAGAATTTTATGCATGACTTAGCTATTCAAATAAGTACCAGTGCTCCTAATCTTTCTCCTCTAGATATGAAACAGTTCTTATGATATCTATCCTAAAAAATAGAGAACCAAGAATAGATAACAATACCAGTTTCAAGCTACTATGAAGTAAGACTAAACGTAACATCTGAAAACCTGCAGAACTATATAGACAGCATCTACCAATGTCTTAACTAGTAAACAAAGTACCAGATATCCTAAAATTAGATGTCTTAGCTTATGCAGATCATTAAACAGTTCTACTATATAAAGCTTAACATCGAACAAGAAGTATAAGCTAGTCTAATAACTAGAAGAAGTACCTTTAACTATACAAACGATCATACTTTAACCTATCAAACTTCTAAAGTCTAAATTTGATAAATCTTGCAAGTAATTCTTCTATCCTATACAAAGGAGAAGGAAATCCCTACTTAAGAAATAGAGCTATGAGACTAGAGTCTTTTCTTTTTTATGATCTAAACTGTTGAAACTCTAAAGGAGAAGTAATGATAGTATTGGAATTTCTCTGCCTAAGTACTAAGCTACTCTAATGATCTCTAAGGAAGCTTTGTTGTAATCTTTACTATTTGAAGAAACAATCCATGTGAGATGGATGATTTGAGCTATATCAATTATTTAAGTCTTGAAGTATACTAAATATCTGAAAAGACGTAAGAAGGATTCTATATCAAGAAGGATAGTCTGAAGAAAGTGAACATCTAAGTTGAGTATGTTCTGAACTATACCCAAACTTAGACATCTTCAAACGTAGTATGCCAAATGTGAGATATCAACGAATATAAGTGAGATAATGGAACTTCATGCTATATTGAAAAAGCCCAACTAACTAACTATTACAGGTGTAAATGTAGCTAGTCAGGACTTATTAGACTCGCTTCAATTGTATAAGAGGTAGAAGAATAAGAAAATGAGGAGCAAGAGGAACAATAGGAGGAAGAGAGTGGAGAAGAGCAAGATTAAGAGGAATAAGTTTAGGAAGAAGAAAATGAAGAAACGTAAAATGAAGAAGAATCAAACTTAGACCTTAATTTAGATGAAAAAAGAAAGCATGAAAATTAATCAAGCTATAAGCATCCAGTTCCTGCTTACTTATTAGTAATCTTATGTTTCATATTTTTTCAACTTAGATGCTTATAATTCTGATTGTAGTGTCAAAAGACAAAAGAAAATTTAGATTAAGCTTTAGATTTTAGTTCTATAAATCTACCAAAACTATTCCAATGAGCATCTTATGCTTCCATAATAAGCCCTTGAGTAAGAGTTCAATCCCAAACTCTAAGAAAAACTTCATTTTTATATATAGACTTTACTATTACCATCTGATACTTACTGATAAATCTTATAACTACTACTTAATAGACAAGATTAGGGTAATTTAAAGGTTAAGATTTTGGAGTTGCGGTTTTAGTAGGTTTAGGAATGTCTGTATGAAAGTAGATATGCAAAAAGATCCTAATCTAGTGTTAGAAAATCTAGTAAGTCCTTATTTTCATCTACTGCGTTTCATGCTTAATTGTCATTTCTTGCGTTTGCGCTGCTTTTAACACAGCAGAAACTCTTCCTTGAATACCTTGTCTCTTTATCAGCTACTTTTTCTACTATCTCCTATTTGATCCTATTCTGGTCTTTTGATTATGATATTATGCTCCAATAAGATATTTAGATCTACAAGTGAATAAACCAAATCCTAAGTGTCATAGCCAGTGCATCCATCTTAAGATGGTAAGTAGATGAATGAGGGTTAGAAGGAGAAAAAGAGCGACATAGCTAACCTGATAAGTAACTTCTAGATCGATGTTATGGTTGAAGATAGAACTTCCTACTTGAATAAAGACACACTATAGCAAACATAAATTACTTCCCAACGTGATGTTAATGAATCTTATTTGTATCAGAAAATTAAAGGTCAATATTTGGATAGTATTCATATCAATAATGGTGGACAGATAAAGGATAAAGCAGATAGAGGGACAGACCATTGAAAAGGAAAACCCGGAGACTAAACAGAAAATTTTAAATCAGTCTGAAGACGCATAAACCTGTATGCAAAACTAAGAAGAAGTAATCATTCCTTCTTACTCTAGTTCTTCACTTAAATATCCTCATTCTAAAAAGGAAGTTTAGAACCCTCAAGATGAAGAAAAAAAAATGATAAATATGCTTTAATTTAGATCAATGGATGTAGAAGACTATAATGAAAGAATCAACTTAGACCCATTGAAAAATAGCCAATATTGAAAATGAAATCTATACTTAAAACAAAGATATTGATTATCCTTATTTCTATAAGTCTATTTATCTTCAAGCTTTTAAAATTGGTTTAAGTATCTATTATCAGTATGTAAGAGCAACCTAAATAACAGGTAGTAAGAGCTAACCTGTTAGCTTAAGTGAATTGAAGTGAGTAATTATAGCTTCAGTTTAAACTTATAATAGGCTTTGGCCTAAACCATCCTATGAGGAAAGCAGCAAGAATGAGACTTGATATCAGGAACTTTATTTTATGTCATACCGTTTCGTTCCAAATCCAGGTATTAAACACCAAACACTATGCACTCACTTTAAAAAAGGCTTATCAGGCTTTTCTAAAAGCTGCTTAAATTGCTATTTCTTGTCTTTCTTCTTAGCTAACTTTTTTCAGGACTAGCAAGACAATAAAGTAGAGTTAGGGGAGATAAGGAAAGGAGAGGGAAATAGATCCCAATAGGACTCTTTGAGCTAAACTCATAATCCTAGGCTAAAAAACTAGGCAAGAAAATGGTTAAAGAGCTAAAGACAAAGGAATGCAAGATGCTTAGATTTTATGCTTAATGGTATGAAGATTTAGTAAGGAGATCAAGAATACTAAGCTAGTAAAAGGAACCGAAAGTAGGAGTTGGATTGGAAAAACTGGAGTAACTCTCATATCAAAATATCGGTTTTAATGGAAGAGTAAGGAAGCTTATACGATCATCTTAAAGGTTTAAGAGAGGTATAAAGAGACTGGGGTAATATCTGGAAAAATATCCCAGGCGGTAGCTTTCATTGCTAGATATAAAAGCGAAAATATTGTAAAGCTACAATTTTTACAAGCTACAATACAACAAAGCTTAAAACTAAGTTCTAGTTTATATTCTAAACATCTTAGGATTAGATAAAAGAAGGATAGCTCAAGAGTCTTCTCTTTTAGCCCTTCTCAAACACATCATTCTTATTTAATAGTAAACCAGCTAATGGAGCTATAAGCTAAACCTTTTAAGGAGTATGAGCATCAGCAAATCTCCAGAATGACTCTATCTTCATCTACTTCTCTTCAGCTAAAGCATAAAACCTCAGCTTTATACTTAAACATTTCAAACTTCTTCCACTTTAAGCTTAAATATATTAACCTTGATAAAATAAACCCCTAAGGTGAGGTAAAAAAGGACAAAGCACCTCTTAAAGAGAAAGCCAAACACCAGCTAAACTCCACATACTTCATATACCATCTAAAAGCTCCTTTAAGGGCATCAAATCATCTAATATCCAGCTTTCAAACCTTAAGACTAGAAAATTCCCAGATTTATATTGAAATTCAATTGATTTCTGATCTAACAAGCTTAGTTTCTTTAATAAAGGTACACTATAAATTTGCCTTACTTTTATACCCTTAAAAATGTAAACTAATTAAGCTTAAATTTAAGGATTGTGCTGCTATTGTAGGAGTAAGACTGTATATGAAGCTTAGGTTTTGATATGTAAGCATGGGTATTGTAAGGACTGTTTCTTGGAGGTTTATGTAAAGAGTAGGTAGAGTTAGCAGAAACTCTAGGAGTTGGACTTTTTGTGTCAGGTTTGTGAGTAAAAATCAGAAATTACTGACACAGAGTTGATAAGTATACTCCTAGCCAGAGCTAAAATACCATTCTAAGGGAATAGTGAATTTGTATCTACCTAAGGAGCTGAGTATAGATAAGCACCTATGATCTGCTAGCAATGCTAGAGAAAGGATTAGGAAATTGAATTCGTAGAGACTAAGTTAGACAAGCAGACTTAGGATTACTAGGAGCTTTATAACCAGAACTAGTAGTATATGGATTTAATAGAGCAGATGAATGAAAAAAAGGAGAATTAGCAAAACTACTAGCACGAGTAGGAGAAGCTAATAGAGTGATATGTAAGTTTAATTTAGCCTTGGTATATAGAAGTAAGACCACTAAAGCTATAAAAATAACTATTAAAACTTAATGCAAGAATATGCTTAATTCAGGAGCAGCAAGTCTAATATAAGGAGAAGAACTAAAGATTATAAAAAGAGTTAGATGAAATTGACTAAAAAATTCTGGAGAGCAATTAGATGCTCCTAAACTATTAGCATGATAGTGCTCTAAAATCCTAAGAGCTTGAATCCTTTATTTAATAACTATAAGCAGAGTTAAATAAAAAGAAAGGGCTGATTATAGAATAAGAGAAGTAAATAAACCAGGTTAAAGAGGATAAAACCAAAGTGTTAATATCTGACTAGCAGTTTTAAGATTTGTAGTAGGAGAGTTAAAGCCTCATTGCTGAGATTTTGAAACTTAAGAATGAAAAAGAAAAATAATTGAAGCAACTTGAGTGTGTAAATCAAGGCTTGAAATTAAAAGGTCTTAAGTATGCATTCCTAATATTAAAGAAAATAAGATTGAAAAAATGAGTATTTAAAAGAAAATTCCAGTAATTTGGATTAAAAATAAACGTTATAAGATAAGCAACAACTTATTTCAAGTAATTTTGAAATGATAAGATAAAGCAGGATCAGAATTTTAATTAGCGAAGCTTTATCTTAAATTTACTTATTTCTTTTGAATTATTGACTGTTATCTTAAAGAGATATAATTGATAAAAAATTTAAGATATGCAGCTTTTTGTTCTTTAATTTTGTGATAAAAAATGAATCAGATATATCCAAAGATAATTAGATTCATAGTTTAATCAAAATCCTACAAAGCTAACAATTCTAAGGTCAGAAAAATAAAAAGAACGTAATCATCTAAACGAAAAAAGGTCATAGCTTATAGATTTTGACTAATCATTTAAAATGTCAGAAAGTGAGTTTTAGTTCGAAGAGAATAATTAATTCCCGCATGAAAAAGACTGAAAGTTGTTTAGTCTCAGTAGGTTTCTTCTGTACTCTCTTTGAGTAAAATAAATTAAAAAATTAAATTAAAACAAAACGAGTGTTTAAATTTCCAAGGATCTTGTAGAAAGCTTTGAGGTTAGACAGTTTATAAGTAAACTATCTTATTTTTTAAGTTCTTTAAAAGGAATGATAACTTTGCTTCTTTAAGATGAAATAGGAGAATAAATAAATATAAAGAAGATAATTATCCTGACAGACTCGATTCTATCCTTATCAGCAACTTTTTTTAGCAGTTAAGCAAGTGAAAATAACGTCATGATAATTTATTCTATCCCTTCTAATCTCATGAATGATTTAAGAATGAAATTCAAAGATTAAGTAAGATAAAAAGTAAGAAGTAAACAGCTAAATCTCCTTCGCCATAACTAAGATATAAAAATAAAAAATAAGTTCAGAAAAAATTAAACGAAGAAAAATTTTAAGTAGAAGTGTGAAAGATAGAAAACAACTATAGCTTAAGTAATATGAGAAAGAAGAACAAAAAAGTCACAAGTCCCATATTCAAACATATCTAGTATATTTTTTATTAATATATCATTATCGTAAAATATACTCACTTAGTAAGATAAGGTTTTGTACTATTTTTAATAAGTCTAATTAAGTAACTATGAAAATAATAAAGAATGAAGTTTATTTATAGATGTTAACCTACTTACTTTTAGTCTAATGTTTTGTAAAGATATATAGCAATTAGCTGGTATAGCTTTAAGTATTTGAACGATATGAGTACTTTAAAAGTATTAAAGAGATTTGAGTGAATGAAGATAGAGACAAAGTTAAATGATGAATGATAATGAGGATAATATGTTAAATAATAAGAGCCAGGATCTATATAACTATGCCAGCAAGAAAAAGATTTGACTGATACAGATAGGATATCAAACATTCTAATCCACTTGATCATGATCACATGATGTAATATAGCCAATTAAATTAAATTAAATTAAATTAAATTAAATAATGTTCGCCTTTCAGCTTAATAAAATAATTTTTATGATATCACTCTCATTCTGAAACTCTTAGGTCTTCATTATTGTTTTGATTTGATTTTTTTTAGTTTAGTTTCTCTTCTTCTTGTATCTTCGTTCATTCTAAAAATGATTATTTTAAGTCTTCTTTATTCAAATATTACTAATGGATTTATTTTTCCCTCAATCATTCTTAAAATCAAGTTATTTGTTAATGCTTTTGTTTTATGCTAGACCATGTTTTTTTAATCTTAAGATCAATATCTTCTAGGATTTATTTATTCTTTTTTGTTTCTTAATTTATTAATATTGATTATATTCTATCATTTCTTTTAAATTTTTCTCTATTTTTTATTAGTTTCATTGTTTATTGTATATTTATTATTTCCTCTTTTCAGATTTATGTTTATGTGTAAGTTTTATAATGTTTCTTGTATCTGAAGACTGTTTTCTTATATAATTTATCTGTAATACTAGCAATCAAAGACGTGTTCAAATTTTTCTTATTGCTAACAAATGCATAGTATCTACTCTTAATCAATATGTCTTTTTGAGAGATCAGCTCTAAAAAATATTAATTGCGTTCTTAGTCTATAAATTAATTTTTATTCTTTTATTAATTCTTTGTTTGTTGTTATATAAGTAATTTTTTAAAATTTAGTCTCATTTTTATATTGTCTATAAATTATTTCGGCTGTTTTCATATTTTATATTCTCTATATTGTTTCCTTGAAAAATTTTTTTGTATTTTTTTTAGATTTCTTTAGTATAATTATTTATGTTAAGATCTTTTATTTATTCATTGTTTATTTCATAGTATTTTTCAATTTTTTTAATGCTTTTTTTATATTTTGAGTTCTATTTTTAACTCTGTTTGAAAAGTTATTAGAATTTTGTATCTTATCTACTTTTTTCTTTTTCTTGATAATTTCTGAATTAATCTTATAACTTTTTGTAGAATTTTAAAAATCTTTATGCTGTTGAATCTTCAAATTTACATCGGTTGAAATCTATATACTATATTTCTTTAAATGATACTTGTGGAATTTTCAAGTATTTTCTTAGGATTTATCTTTGTGCTATTTAGATTTTATTTTTTCATTTTGTTATTCCTAATTGAATACTATATGGGATTAATTCCGAGTAGTATTCTAATTTTGGCATTATAAATAATCTGAATAAGTTCTTAAAGTTAATTGGCTATGTTTTGTTATAGTTTTTAAAGAATTAGGATTAGAATATAAATATTATTAAAATTTCTTGAAGAGGTACTCAATCTGAACCTTTTCTTCATTAAGTTAGTTTATTTGATATCCTAGGTATTAAATTTGTTATTTCTATTGAATTTTTTTTCCTAATAGAAAAAGTTCAATATCTTTGTTCGTTGTGTTTCTATTCTTGAGTATTTATATAAATTCGCATTTCTCCGTGTTAATATTAAGTCTTATTAATTTAAAAATGTTTTCAGTTTCGTTTAGTAAGATTTACATATTTTTTTGATTATTTGATATTAGTATTAAATCATCTGCTCAAGCAAGTTTAGCATGATAATTTTTTTGAATTTTATGCCCTAGTTTTTCATATTTTTCTAAATACCTTAATACTATATCATAGTATATTATTGCTAATATTGGTCCACTTGAGCTGCCTTGTAAGACTCCATTTACTTACCGAATTTTTCTAGTTATTTCTTTATCAAGATAGAAGTTAATTTATACTTTTTAATATGTATCTTTTATTATATTAATTATATTTTACGAAACGTTTAATCTTTTCATCTGGTCAAATAAAAATCTGCGATTTATTATGTCGAACATTCTTTCTATATCAATTAACGTGATTAATAAGTCTTCATTACAATTTTCTTTTTTCTTTTTATTTTTATAGTTTTCTATGATTTGTTTTAATTATCATATATTATTAGCAGTTTGCATCTTTTTTATAAATCCTTTTTAATCTTTGTTTAATATATCTTAATATTATATTTCTTAGTATAATTGGTTAGTTACTAATTTATCAAATATTTTTTAAATTACGTTTATGAGTGCTATCGGTCTATAATTTTTTCAATTTTATTTGTTTCCTTTTTTGTGAAGCATTATTACTTTAACTTTGTTCATATTTTTAGGTAGTTTTTATTGCTTCTAACAATTTTAGAAAAATTTGAATAGTATTTATCATAGTTCGTGTGATGCGTTTTTTATTAGTTCATTTGATATTGAATCAAATCCTTGAACCTTATTGTTAGGTAAAAATCTTATTACATCTCATACTTAGTAGTATAGAATATTTTCTCATTTTTTATTTTTTTTTAATCTTTCTTTAATATTAGTTCCATAGATTTTGTAAATTTCTTTATTAATTTAGTCATTTTAGTTTAGAGAAAGATTTTATTATTTATTAAATACATTTTTCTCCCAATTTTGAATGAAGTCTTCTTATTACATTTTCGTCAGGTTAATTTTTGTTCCTTTTTTTGGGTTTAAAATATTTTTGGGTTAATTGGGCATTTCTTGATTATTAGCATTTAGGAATATTGATTAATAATTAGTATTTTGCTGTTGTTGTTCTTTTTACATTTTGGTGTACTAGTTTTTTTCTTTTAAATATATCTTTTTGAGTTTTAATATGTAATCGTTATTTCTATTATATTAATTTATTTCTTACCTTATTTACTGATCTATAGCTACTAATACTTGACTATTAACTTAACTATCTAGCCAAGTATTTTAACTCTCTCTATTTAACTCTCTCTATTCTTGAAAACATATTGGTTGAGATTATTTATTAGGTAAAAAATAAGATTTCCTTGCTACTTAAACAATAACGTCTATGCTGAAGGGATTTTAGTCTAATAAGCTTAAAATAAAGTAATGGTACTTTGTATCCCCTTTTGCTCTAAAGGTTTAAGTAATTATTCATCTTTCTGTAAATTAAAAGTATGTGTCTTATGGATCAATTAGCAAGATTAGTCTAAACATTTGATGCTCAAATTTTTCTAGAAATAATAAGATGCGCAAGTGAGAGAAATATTGTGGTTACATGGAAGAAGCATGGGGACTTTGATCTATGGATATCTGGGTTGGAAGATTGACATTTAAGGTAATTAGTTTGATGATGATTTTTAGAAAATGAATGGTTAGCTTAGATGAGTAGAATTAGCAGAATTAAAGAAAAAGAATAATAAAATATTAAAGTTACTATCTTATTTTATATATCTATTACTATATAATAATTATTAAAAAGAATTAATTTTTATATTAATCTTAAGCAATAAAAATATAATTAAAATATCATTTTATTAAAAAAGGGATTTTTGAAAACTTTAATTATCATAAATACTTTCTTTATCAAAAGATCTTTGCTAATATTTTTAATCATTTAACTATTAACTTTTAATATTCCAGAAAACTAATTCTCTTCCTACTCTTTTTTCTGCATGTATTTTTAATGGTCATTATATGTAAATTCTGCTAATTGCTGCAAACAGAGAATACATTAAGTAATAAATATAAATTAGAAAATTTTAATATATAACCATTACTAAAACCAGATAATCTTCAACATTTACCCTTCAAAATCTTGGATCCAATCAGAGAACTCTCTTAGATTAGAAATATAATCACATTTAAAAATAGTTGTATCACAATTTTTTGATGATGGTAATTTTTGTAATTATGCCTTATATCTGATAATTAATAATTGGATCTTTCTGGTGTTCTACTTGTTGAGGTTTGTTGATTTCTAGTATTGAAAATGTTATTGATTTTAGCATGGTGTATATTTTGATTTATAGACAATAAATATTAAATTAATGATTTTACTAAATCAATTTAATTTTTTTACTAATATTATTATTTTTCTTCTAATTTTAGTTCAAAAATCTAAATTTAAAATAAGTACCTTTCATTATGTTAATAGATTTAATCTAGTTCAAATTTATAAAAATTAAGGATATTTAAAAAATTTAGTTTTATAAATTAAAAAGAGTAATTTATTAGTAACATTATAAAATATAATTATAATTAACAATTGTATCATTTAAAAAACTATTATTCAAATTATGTCTTAATTATACATTTTTTAGCTCACATCATTGTGCACAAAGCATAAACTTCAAATTATATCAAACCTTTATATTTTTAAATCATAGATATTCAATTACTATATTCACATTTAGAATTAATCAATATCCAAATTCTAAATTTATCTTCTATTCAAAAATTCCTTAAACAAATCAAAAAACTAACCAAGTCTTTATTAGTGGATCAACAGATATTCATAAGTTCTAACTTGAAACATTTTAACTTTTTTGCTAATTAATATGTTTTTTCACTCATCTATTTGTTAAATATTTATATTCAATTTATTTAACAAAGAAAAATACATTTTTAGTTATAATTTTAGCAATTCTCAATTCATAAATATACATATCAAATCATTAATTGTCTTTTTATTACATTATCTTTACCTATATTAAATATATAACTAAATTCATCAATTCTTATTTTAAAAAAACTAAACATTCTATCAAATCACTAATAGGATCAATATTTCAAATCCATTATTCAAATATATATCCAATATTTACTATTAAAACACTAACCTTTTCTTCATCTAAATTCTTACCAAAAACAATAAATTAATCTTATAACTATTTTAAATATTAAACATCCTCTAATACTTATTATCTAATAATTTTTAACTTTATCATTATTTTATTTTTATTATCATTTTTTTAGCCTAAATAATAAATAAAAAAATTCAGTACAAAAAATATTCTTTAGTATAAAAAGCTGAACAAAAAGCGAAAATTATTTGTTTAGTTTAAAAATACCTAAAAGTGAATATAAAAAACTTTCTTAGACATATTATATTCAGTTTTTAAAAATTTTATTTTATTTTCACAAAATCTTTAAAATTTTCTTTTGAATTAAAAATGACAATTTGATTTGCAAGCTTTTTAACACATAATATTGAAAAAATTTAATTTTTTAAATTGTCGATTTCTTAACTATTAAATAATTTTTATCCACTCTTTAATTTCCAAAAAATTAAGAAATTTTTTATTATTTTAAACCTTTTAAAAATTTAAATAAATGAATTCGCATATTATCTTTAAAACTTTTCGAATTCTATAATAAAAAGCATATCAATTTATGCTTATTATTGAAAAAAAATTTAACTCTAACATAAAACTAAAATTTTTCTCTTTTTTTGAAATTAAAAATCCTTAAAATATTTCTATCTTATTTGCATATAATATATAAAAAAAATTTAATTTTAAATATATGCTTTTTCAAAACAAATTTTCACACACCACAACCACCCTTTCAAAACATTTTAAAAATTTTAACTTCTTCATATATAGACCTAAAATAGCAGAAAATAAATCAATTAGAAAACTTTGTGTCATTATTTAAAATTTTAATTTAGAAAAATTATATAAATACTTAGCACTCTTTACATTTTTTAAATTTTATTATTACTTGCATCTTTTTATCCAGTTTTTACTTTATTATTCCGTTAAATAAGATCGAACTTGTGCTAATCGATAAGTTAAAAAAACAAAATAAAATTTTCGTAAATGTTTTAAGCAAAATTTAATAAAAAACAAAAAAATATCATAACAAAATTGACCAAATTAACGAAATTAACCGAATCGAACAAATTAACCAAGCCAACCAAATTAGCCAAATTGACAAAATTATACGAATTAACCAAAATAACCAAAATAAACAAATTAGACGAATTGACCAAAATAAAAAAATTAATCAAATTAATCAAATTAACCAAAATATTAAAAAATAAACCGAATTAACCGAATTAATCGAACTAATTAAAGTGATCAAATTAACCAAATTAGCCGAATTGAACGAATTGTCCAAATCATGCGAATTAACTAAATTAACCAAATTAACTAAAGTGACCAAAATTAACTAAATTAACCAAATTAACTAAAGTGACCAAAATTAACTAAATTAACCGAATTTACTTAATTAACCGAATCGAGAAAATTAACAAAATTAACTGGATTGACCAAATTATACGAATCGAGCAAATTAACTAAATTAACTGAATTGACCAAATTATACGAATTAACCGAATTAACTAAATTAACTAAATTGACCAAATTGATCAAAATAAATAAATTAACCGAATTAACCAAATTAATCAAATTTTACGAAAAAATCGAATTAACTAGATTAATCGAATTGAACGAATTAGCCAAATTAACTAAATTAACCAAATTATCCGAATTAACAAAAATAAACAAATTAACCGAATTGACCAAGATATACGAATTAACCGAATTAACCAAATTAACTAAATTGACCAAATTGATCAAAATAAATAAATTAACCAAATTAACCAAATTAGCCAGATTAACTGAATTGAGCAAATTAACCGAATTAACCAAATTAAACGAATTAACTAAATAAAAAAATGATTTAAAAGTATAAAATTTTTAAAAAGCTCTTTTATTTAAATTTAATTGATTCTAAATATAAAACTAATTAAAGATAAAAATAATTTAAATAGCTTTAAAAAATAGTATAATTAATTAAAATCATAATTGATTGTATTTTGTGTTTCAATTTTATAAAATAAGTAAACTTAGGCTTTATAAACTGGATATTTTTTCTATTAATAGTATTTAATAGTTTTAAGGTTTAGATTCTTACTTTTATAGCCATCTTTAGCAATAAAGAATCTACACACTGATATTAGGAATTGGCGCTGTGCTTGAATAAAAATAGAGGATTGCGTTTAAGGTGATTTGTTAGGTTTAAAGTATAATAATTGATATATTAAATTTTGGTTAATTAGGTGTATTTAAATGATATTTGGAAAGTTGTATAGTAGTGAGTTAAAAAAATATAGTTAGAGCATGAGGAAAATAAATGATAATTAAGGTTCTAGGTTGTCTACAATTATAAATGATAAAATTTATCAAGCATCATAAGTTAAATTAAATTTTATCAATAAATATATATATTTTATTATATTTGCTATTTTCATTAAATATATAAAACAACATAAATAAACTACAATAAAAACACTTTCTAATGCTCACAAATAAAGCTAATAATTGTTTATTATATACTTATAACCAACCTTTGAATACTCAAATAATCATTCTATCATTATATCTGATACTAATATAAACGTATAAAAAGAATAATTATTAATATTTTTTAAAGATTTAAATTAATAAGATTCATAATTAAGTATATAGTTAGCCTCCTTATTTTATCACTAAAGTAAATCAACACCACCTTTATTTATATTAATCCACAAACTTACCCCCTTATTTTTTTAGATATTAACTTGCATTCTATTATAATAAAAAATAAATATGTTACCACCTAAAATTAAAATAATCATAAACAAATTACAATCTATAAATGGAAGATATTCTATAAACTTTCTTACATCAAAATTAATTAAATTCCAATTACATTATATATTGGATTATTCAAATCAAATTACCTCTAATATTGTAAAAAGTACAATCACTTTTACCAACTTTAAACATATGTCAAATTTTAAATTACTCACTTATTAGAATTTTAAATATTTACTTTATTGGTCCATACAATATTAAATGTCAACTTACATCCTATGTGTAAAAAATCTTTAATGTCAACTTACTTCCTGTGTTTTAAGACAATATTTTTAAATAAACCTACCTATATTAAAAATAAACTTTAGAAATGTGTCCTACATCCATTAATAAGATTATTTATTTTAAACTTACCATCTACATATTATTATTATTTTTAAAACCATTTCCATTACAGCTATTACCCATCATATTATAAGATCGTCTAGTTTCATTCTAACTCATTATTATTCTTAACCATCTTCAATCACCATGAGTATAACTTATTATATCATGTTCTTTAGTTACTCCATAGTACTATCTTATTTAACTGTTAGATTCACAGATTTATAATTCGGTGATATCGATATTTAGATTCCTTAATTTACGACCTTTTTCGATTAAGATTAGGAATCTTTCTCCTAGATATTTTAAATATTTTTAACTTGTTGATTTTAAGAAGTATTTATTGCTAGACTTACTACTAACTTTATTAAACTTATATTTACATACTTTTAAGCTCATTCAACTAACATGTATGCTATTTTCTTTCCTGCAATAAAGTTTTGATCTATTTGGTAAATTAGATCTCTCCTATTATAAATTGATAATTTACTAACTTAACTCCCGATTGTATGAAAGATGATTATTGTTAAGCTTAGTAAGTAAATAAATTTGGCTTCTACGTATTAATCTAGTTTGTAGATGATTATGGTTTCTGTAAGTGTTATGTTTGTGTTTTTGATAGTAGTGTTTTTAGTGGTATAAAGATAAATTGCACTTATGGTTTTGTTTAAGAGTCTGTAACTGGTTGTAATGAATATTATGGTTTTGATATAAATTTTGGAATTAAATCTCTTAGACTATTCCTTTAACTTATTTTTATAGTTTTATAATTTGAAGTTATTTTGTTACAAGATAGTATTTTACTGCTAGAACATTCTTTTACTCTATAATTCTATTACTTTCTAGTTGTGAGATATTTATATTCTTAAGTCATTCAACACCAAATCATCCAAATCATACTCATTAGTAGCTTAAAGTAATGTTTAAATCTATTCTTTAATAAAAAAGATGGACGAAATATAGAATTAACTAGTTTTTAATGTGACTCTTCTTTAATTAATTTCAAAAAAGCTAGAAATTCATAGGGAAAGCACAAACAGATGCAATAAACCTCCAAAAGATCTGGAGTTGCTATAAATTAAATAAATAAACCTAATAATTAATTTATTAAGGTAACTACTTAAAAATTGTAGTCAAAAACCGGAAAACTAATTCATACGCGTTCAATTTAAACTACTTAGAAACTCTCTTCAACGTGGGCATTAATCGTAATTAAAAAGTAAGACTCTATTCAGGAACTTCAACCACATCCAAAGCATCAATAAAGGTAACGATTAAATCTTTTAAGACTTAAAATGGAAGAAGCATGAAGAATTAATAGGCAATATAAAGATACTAAAGTTGATACTGGACAATGAGAAAAAGCATTAAGAATACGCAGTACATGAACAAACTTTAAGCAGTACTATAAATATATCAAAAGACTAGAAGAGTATTAGAAAAAGCATGCTGCAATCTAGACTTTTTATTAATTATAAATCTAATCTTCCAACTGTGTGCTTATAAGCCACCTTATTGGTGTCTCAAGTAATCTTACATAGTTCTTATTTAAAAACAGTCAGTGGTGTTTTAATGATTAGTTAAAGGAATTAAGCAATTAAATAGAAAAGCTCAAGGATAAAATTAAAACAAAAGCAGTAAATAAGTCATTTACTTTATGGATATATTAGCACATAGCATAGAAGCAGAATGAGCATCTAAACTAGGCAGCGCTAGTCTTTCGTTAATAATTCATCCAATTAAACGAAGACAAATGCATGAATTTCTTAGTTTTATAGGTGATGAAATGCTAATAATAAGCATTAAAAAAGGAGAAGGGCATAGAGTAACCTCTTTAGTTAATGACTAAGAAAATATAAGCAAAAGTACTGGCAAAAACTGGATAGAGCGTATTATGAAAATGAAAGGAAGGTATAAAAAGATAAATGGCCTAAAATAGACAAAGGATTAGGAAATGTTTGTAAAAATAAGAAATAATGGTAGAAATTGAATTCTAAAGATATAGTTAAAATGGTAAATAAAGATATGCTTTGATGGTAGTAAAAAGAAGATAAAAGAGTAATTTTGGAATAATAGTAATGAATAATAGTATTAAATGTAAAATAATGAAATTAGTGATAAAGCAATATTACTAATGCTGATAATAATATTATTTACCTTTAGCTTAAAATTAAACTGGTGACTTAAGAAATGTAATATAATGAATTAGTCTAATGAAAAGTGATTTACTTAATAAGATAATATGACTAATAGATAAGAAGCAATAATGAAATGCTAATTAATATAGCAAAATATGAACGAGATATTTAAACTTTGATAAGTAACTAAGAAATATCAAAAGTATATTGTAAAACTTATATAAATAAAATGTATTAGAAATATAAACTATTATAGAATTATTTTTAGTCACTCAAATCTGATATATATCACAAAAAACTACCAAAATAACTAGTTCATTACTTAAACTAACTTCTCCACTTATTACAGTAGCTAAATCATGAAATAATTAGTATAGTTTAAGAAATGTAATAGCAAAACTATGAGAATTAAGTAAATTCAATAGATGAACTATAATCTAATTAAGAGATTTAAATTGAAGCCAATGCTAATTAAAGCTAAGCTTAAATGATAGCAGCAAATAATTCATAATGATAAAACTTTAATAAAATTGAAATTTTACTAAACAGATCACTTTCTAAATAAAACTAATAATAGAATACAACTAATACAACAAATTACCTAATAACTAATAATAACCTTAACTCATACTGTATCATTCTTAATATTCTATAAAACTAAAATAACTTTATAGATACAAAGCTTAAATGCAAATCTTTTCATCTTTAATTACATTAGTAAACATTATCAATTATCAAATTAATATCACTTTTCTAAATTCAATTCTATTCAAATCACCAAATTCAAATTATTAAACTATTATTTTCCAATCTAACATACAAAGGGAATTAGTAATTTTAGAAGAAGTAATATGTAAATTCATAAACTTAAACATTATATGCAAATATTTAAACTAAAGATAGTATTATCTAAACAGATTATTTAAATCAATAATCAACAGTTCTTCTCTAAAATTTCTCAAACTAATATAATCAAACAAGTTAATTTCAACCATTAATACCAACCATTCAATCTATTATAACATAATATAATAACTAATACTCTCAAGATTAACATTATACTATACCATTAATATCATTACTTATATTTACAATACCCAAAATATCTTTATATTCCAGATAAAAAACACCACTTTTAGAAATTTTATTCCAATTTCCAAATTATTTATTTAATTATCTGCTATAACCTGAAAAAACCATTAATCAAACTAAACTTATTTTATTTACGCTATCTATTATTAAAAAAATGCAGCATTTCTTGTAAAAAGTCTCTTAGGATCCATTCCAATTCATTTACGATTAGCAAAAAATGCTCTAAGAATTCAAAGCTATGTAATAGGAGAATTTTAAACTTTAAAGAAACATATAAGAGCTTGAAGGAAAAATCGCATACCTAATGTCTAACACATCAATACTAAAAAATGAAGATTCCTAACCAGGTCAATCTGAGAATTGAACAAATGGAAGTCAAATTCAATCAATTAGCAGAATTGACTGAAAGCTTATTTCTAAAAAATACAACAACAAATGATCCCATGGATATGGAACCGAATATCCAACCAGCAAAATTCTGATAGTAAAGAATAGAAAGTAATGCTGGTATTGCAGGAAATATGGTCATTTTTTAAGATATTGCTGAAAATTCTTATAAAATAAAAGTTTGAAAGCTATAAGTTATGAAAATCCATAAATAATTTATACTTAACTCCTGAAGGTTTATTATACAGAAAAATATGTACATAGGAAATGAACTCTTGAAGGACATCGCATTTTCTCAATAAAGAAAAATATTGAATATATTTTGAATCGAACTCGATTGAAGCAAGATACCTTTAAGTAAAAAGGATGAATGGAGTACTGCAAGATATATATCCTAAGAAGAAAAATTAGATGAAGATTTAAAATAGAATAATACTTAAGATAATTTTAAACTTTAAACTTTTTGATTAGGGGCAAACCAAATAAAGGTGACGCCACGTAAATAAATAATATTATGTTAAGTTATATTATCTATATATTTGAATTAATGATAGTCTATGTTAATATTAAATAAAAATTTAAGCTGATTTATTAGGTTAATCTGGTAATGTCTATCTTAGTAAAGTATGTATTTAAATATAATGTTTATATAATTATTTATTAGTTTATAAATTTTAAGATATTTTAGTTGGAATCAATAATTATAAACATTTAAATATTTAACAACATTATTTCAAATTACTATCTAATTTTACTAACTACAGATATCAAAACTATACAACATTTTAAATCACTAATTTCATTAACTATATTCAACAACTAATATACCAAAATATCAATCTTCAAATTACCTATTTATTCTTATACTTTAAATACTTCCCACATAAATATACTAAATATATGTGTGCACCAAAATACATACACACATTTTCAATCATCTCTACTTTTTATACATTTCCTTATAATAATTTGTAAAGAATACAAATATAAGACACGATCTACTTAAACTAACCATTTATTTTTAATCAAATATCAGAAATATATTTTCAATTATATTAAGATTTTACAAAGAAAAAGAAATTAAATATTTTAAAATATCTATTAAAATTAAATAGAGTTAAAGATATAATTAAAATATAATTTTATAAGCGATGATAATAAGCAAGAAGACTTAAGAAACAACATGAGAAAAGAAGTTTTATATTTTTAAACATACACTTAAATAAAGTGATGTTTCTGAATAAAAAAAGCTTCATTTAATAGCAATTTTATTAAAGTGAAATAATTATAAATTTTATAGTTTTAGATATATTAATTTATTATATATAATTTTTAAAACCGCCATAGTTGTTAGAAGGTGAACAGCAAGGTCATCTTCATCAGAGGTTGGGGAAGTTAAGTACCCATAATTGACACATGTCGTCCTCTGCTTTGGTGATGCAATGAGACACAATCCTGCCATGTCCTTGGACCTCCAGCAAGTATTAAAGATTACGAGTATTCTAAAATTATATCAGTATTGAACATTTTTATCAGTACTGAATAATTATATCAGTATTGAACAAGATTTATCAGCATCTGATAATTTTATCAGTAACAAACATTCTTGTCAGTATGAAACATTTTTTTTAAAGAGGTGCGCACCAACGAGAGTGCTACGCGCTCTATAATCAAACTTATTTATTTATTTATTAAAGATAAATCTCTGAATTAATCTTATTTAAATTATATTTACTATGAAATATAAGGTTATTTTATTATTTCTTATGATTTAATTAAATATCTTGTACTTACTTTAAATAATATAAAACATTTATTCTTCTTTATATAGAATACTTATTTAAGATCTTTTATTTTATTCTTAAACAAATTTATTACTAACCTCTTTAATTATTCGTTAAGTTAAAAAATTATTCCCCTTTTTTAATTTATAAATTCTAAAATTACTTAATGAATATTTTTAAGAAATAAAATTTTATTTTTTATTTTTTTAAATACGACAAAATAAAATTTCTAAGAATTAAGAATCAACAAAATTGAAAAATTTGGCATAAAATGTTAGATTAAGATTTATTACTTTATTTTATTTCTGAGTTTTTATAATTTATGATATTATATCAAAGTTATAGCTTTTTTATATTCAATTTTTATTAATTTATTAAAATAACTTTTTTATATTTGTTTTCTTATCATTATTTTTATTTATCTTTCTTAATTTTTTGTTGTATATAATTAAAGCTTTTAAAAGATGTTTTTATTTATAATTGTTCATTTATTTCTCTTTTTATTATAATATTTTATTTTTATGCTTTTGTTTTACTTTAATATATTATGAGAGTCAATTCTTTAATGATTAAGCCTCCAATATTATTAATTATGTGTTTTAATCAGTTTAAATAATACAATTTCATCTTTTTATTTTTTTTATTTTGTTATATTTAATGCTATCTCATTCTGTAGTTTTACCTCAAACTTTCTTTTTTTGTTCTTAACTAATATATTTATCTTATAAAATGACTTATTCTGATGTAAAATTAACATATATTATTATTTTATAAAGATTAGTTTTAATAATGACATTAATTAATTTTATTTAATAAGAATAATTAATTTTAAGTCTACACTTACAAATATAAATATTTCACAGGATTCTAAATTCAAAAATCTTTTAATTGTTGAAAACGGAGAAAACTTACAAGGAAGAAGTAAAAGGTGAGAAGTAAATAAGATTTATTAATAAATGATTAATTTAAGGTGTAATAAGAAAATGAAGTAACTAAAATTTTAAATTGTGATAATATCTCTAATCTTGGAGAGTTACCCGGTGTATTCCAAGATTTTGAAGAAAGTTTGTTTGAAAATGATCTGACTTTATAAGGGTAAGAAGTTTATGATTTTCGAATTTATATTCATTACTCAATGTATTCTCTGTTTGCAAAAACTGATTAGCAGTAAATCTGTTATAACTATTTAAAATTTCATTAAGAAAAAGAAACATGATGAGAACTACTTTTCACAAACATTAAAAGTTAATACTTCATTGACTAAAAAAATTTACAAGCATCTTTTGACAAATAAAAAAAAAAATTCATAGCTATTAAGCAAACTACATTATTTTTAATTTAATTTAATTTAATCTTTTGGCAAATAAAGCATTTATAATAATAAACATTTTCAAAAACTTTTTTAGTTAAAAAATGTAAATTTAAAATTACTAATTAACTTTTATTATGCTATGAGATTAAATCTACACAGAATAAGTTCAAACTTAAAAAATTAACTTTATTTAAAATTTTATCTTATAAATAAAAAAAGTAATCTTTTTTAGTAAAATTATAGAATAATTATTTTAAAATTAACATTTAAATTGTATGACTTGAAAAAATTATTCAGATTATCTTTGTATTAATTAGAAATTTAGAGCTAGTATTATCGTTCACTAAGCATAAATTTAAAATTATTTAAAACGAACGATCTAAATTTTTTAATAAGTAGATATTAAATTATTATATTATAATTTGTTTAGAATTAATGAATATCAAAATAATAAATTTTCATATCTTCAATTAAAAAATTAAATTATTTTCTCAAATTAAAAAATTAAACCTTTTAGTCTTTTATTAGTTGATCAACAGACATTCAAAAGATCTAACTTGTAAGATTTTAATTTCTTTATTATTTAATATATTATTTTCTCTCATCTCTTTGTTAATAATTTATAATTAATTTATTTTATGATGAAAAATAAATTTTTAATCATAATTTGTTTTTTAACATCTCTAAATTTCATAAATATACATGAAAAAATTAAATATTTTCTAATTGTCTTTTTATTAAATTTATAATCCTTACCTATAATAAATATCAAAAATAACAAAGTCAATAAATTCTTATATTAAAAAAGTAAAAATTGTATAAAATAAATCTATATTATAAATATTTTTATTTTTAATTTAGAGAGATATAATTAAAAAATTTATGTAGATAAAATTATTTACTTATTAAAATATATCTAAAAATATTTACTCTTTTTAATATATATCTCCTTAAAAATTTTGTCCATCCTTAAAATTTCCCGAAGTGAAAATTCTGAGAAAAATAAGAAAGAAATTTTAAAAATATTTTTTTAATTACTAACTTCTCTAATACTTTTTATCTAAAAAATTTTATACTTCTAATGACTTTATCTTTATAAGAATATTTTAAGCCTTAGCATTAAAATTTTAAAAATTTTTATTCCGTCCGAAAAATCTCTTGTAGTGTAAAACGCTTAGCAAAAAAACAAATTCTTTATTCTCATAATTTTTATACTATATAAAAACATTAATTTAAATATAAAACTATTACACATCCTTAAATTATTAAACGTAAAATCTTTAAAATAAATAATATATAATAACTTTAAAAATAATAAAATTATAAAATTAAAATAATAAAATAATAATAATAAAATCAAAATTATAAAATTCTTTACTTTTACCTTCCTACCCTTATCCACGAAAAATTAACTTTTATTATCTAAAAAAATACTTTTTACTCATTAAAAAAAAATTAATACCTTTAACACTCTTTATACTCCCTATATCCTAAATTCTCTCGTCACTCTATCACTCTTATCACTCTTTATAACCAACTTTTATTAACTAACCATCCGAACACTTTCCACACACACTCTCATTACATATTTTATTAAAATATTTTCATTTAAACTTATACCCAATCTTTCATATATAAATATATAAACTCATAAACTTATAAAAATATTTACATATATAAATATATACATATAAACATATAAACATATTAACATATTAACATATTAACTCATAAGCATATAGACATATATATACAAATATACATATATATAAATATATATATATAGAAGAAGAAATCACTTTAATAAAAATATTTATGAAAACATATATATAAATATAAACATATAAACATTTATATATATAGTAATTAATTTAATTTTTTTAATTAATAAGAGTTATTATTAAGTATATTGTTAATCACTATCACTATCAAAATCAGACTTCTTCATCACTAGAACCATGAAATTCTTACAACCTGAATTCACATTAACAAACTCACCCCCTTATTTCACAAAACATACACTCTATAACATTATCTTTAAACTCATTTGTACCAACTTATATTAATTAAAACTTACCATCTATTTAATTAAATCGTAAAAAGCAACCTTACATACTAATATTTACTCCAATTATTACACCCTAAAATTAATATCTAATTCTTAAATACCTCTTTCTAATATTGATTAAAATATATTACTTGAGTAAACTTATAAGCATATGTTAAATTGTATATTACCATCTGATCAGTAAATACTTACTTTCTATACAGTTAAGAAATATTAAAATGTTTACATCCTATAAGTTAAGAATATTAAATGCTTACCAGCTATAAGTTAAGAATATTAAAATTTTTACGTTCTATAAGTTAAGAATATTAAATGCTTACATCCTATAAGTTAAGAATATTAAATGCTTACAATCTATAAGTTAAGAAATATTGAAATAACTTACGAGCTATAAGTTAAGAATATTAAAATGTTTACATCCTATAAGTTAAGAATATTAAAATGCTTACATTCTATAAGTTAAGAATATTAAAATGCTTACATTCTATAAGTTAAGAATATTAAATACTTACCTATTTTAAAAATAAAAGCTTAGAAATGTAACATACGTCCTTTAATTAGATTATTTACCATCTACTTATATTATTTTGAAAAATTAACTCCATCTCATTTATAATTATTCCTCATCCATTATATTATAAGATTGCATCTTTTTGTTGTTCTCTAACTCATTGCCATTCTTATATATGTCCAATGACCATCATCATAAATTTGTTTATTCTTATATCATGTCCCTAAGCTATCCAATAATAGTGTCTTTCTTAACCACAAGCTTCACAGACTTATTATTCGGAGATACAATCGATATTTCGATTTCATATTTTAATATCCTTGCTCGTAACTCATTCATCTAACTAGTTAACTATTCTCTTTCCTCCAATAAAATTTATATCTAGTTCTTCAAATTAGATCTCTCCTATTTCAAACTCTCTATCTACTAACCCAACTCATGATTTAATGAAATATTATTATTATTATCCTTAGTAACCACATTCAAATCACTCTCTATCTAACTATTTTACTCACTCAATCTATTTATTTAAACCCTTAAATGATCATTGTCCTTTCTCTAAAGATCAAACTAACTCTCCAACTCTCTTATCCTTTACTCTTTCTATAAATCTTGCTTTTCATACTACTACTATTAAAATATATTCCTCTAGTCCTTCTCTTAAACAACCTATAACAACTCACTTATTCGCAATTGATATTAAACACCCTCATTCGATAAACTTTTTATTTACTCACTTGAAGCCTTAGACTATTCCTCTAACTTATTTTTATAACCTTATAACTCGAAATCTTTTTACTATAAGATAACATTCTACTACTAGATCAAACTCGTTTTTTATAATTATTGATCCTCTATTACTTTCTAGTTACGAGATATTTATTCCCTCAAGTTAGCCAACAACATATCCTTATCTCTTATAACCTAAAGCAACTTTTAAATTTATTCTTAACTTTCCTTTTTTATACTCTCATATGATTTAGCCTACAACTATAACTCCTTTCATAAATGCTATATAGATCTCTAAAAAGATTATTTCTATTCTCTAACTCGCAACTCTTATAGTGGCTGAATCTCCTTTATCATTTTCTCAAAGACCTAAACTTCCATATTCTTTAAACTAAGAATAGCCTTATACTAAGAATATTTTTACTCATCCTTTATTCACTTCTCTTACAACTATACCTCCAATCTCTCTATCTCCACCTTCTTTTTCTCACATTACTATATAGTAACCTATTACATTGACCCGATACTCTCTAGTCTTTCAAAAAGATTATTTTAACCCATTTCCTACCTACACTATTCACCTTAGTCCTATACTCTTATCACAACCTCCTCACATGCTTACTCTAAACTTCTCCTGATTTTATCATAGATTTATACTATATATTTTATATTTATCGCATAATCCTCAGACAACTACTTTTATCATTGACCTAAAACAGAAGAATATTTCTTTAACCTCTCCTTTATAACACTCAAAGTCATTTACATACGAACTTACATAATAGGAACGATCTCCTCTTGTCTAACACATTGATGATCCTCATGAGAATCCTATTAACATTTTTTACATATTAATACACTGTCACTCAGACAATACAATGATAGAATCTCATTATGCTACTAACATATACTAAGTAAGTTTTATTTGGACTCCTCTTAAAGATGTAAATCTAGTATTTCCAATTCTTCAATTGGTCTATCAGTGATAATGTTGTGCTTTCTACAGTTGAACATCAATTGGATATTGTAGAAACTCCTCAGGCATCTCTCACAGATGATACATCCACAATCACATCTTCTAGGCTTTAAAAGATCTTAGTTGAATTCTTCTTCACAAGCTTTACATTAAGATGCTTGCATTTTATTTTTTGAATAAACTAAAAATTAAAAGAAACTAAATTTATGGCTTAAGAGATACTTAGATATTAATAGGATTATTTTATTAACTTAATACTTAATAAATAGAAGAATAATTACTATTAAAATTAATATATAAAATGGAAGAATTTTCCCTCTAAAATATTAGCTATATAAATAATATTTAGTTACATAGCTCAAGGATACTATGAATTTTAGGGAAATATTGCGAAATTAGTAAGCCTAAATAAAAATTAAGCAGGATAGCTAATTGATACCTATACTAGCCTATAGTAGATAACTAAATTAATATGCGTGACATAATATCAAAGAAAAATATCAAATATTTCTATCATTACAGAATCTTAACTTAAGTTATAATCACATCCGAGGTTTCTCGCTTATTAACTACAAATAACTAGGAAAGCTGGTAGTTAGTCATAACTAAGTTTAACAAATTTTCTGAAATGCTGATCTCTTAGAGTTGACAGATAGATGATATTTCCTGAAATTAGTTGAAAAACCTAGAAAGACTGAAGAACTACATTTAGTGCTTGATACTTGCTATATTGAAATAGAGTCATAAAAGAAAACGCAAGATAGCATATTAATTTTGACTTATCCTCAAAAAATAGACTTGAAATAGAACCTCTTTAATCTTAAGTATTATCCATACTTAGAATAGAAATTAAAATTTTAAGAATAGATTAAGAGCCACTAACATTAGAAAAGTATGAGTAACAGAAAAAAAAATTTAAAGCAACAAGCAAAAGGACTAAGTGTAAAGGGATTATTTTACAGTAGCATGTAGGATAGAAACATTAGAATGTTCTAATTTTAATGAATATATGAAAAATTAAAGCTTAAGTTAGCATGTTAGATAAATTGCAGATCTTTTAAGTGAGCGAAATAAAATCACAAGTTATTAAAAAGCTAGTATGAAGAAATTCAAACACCTTTAAAATTGATTATAGTTAGCTATTAAAAATGGTATTACTCTTAATATAGAATACAGGGTTAATTTACAGAGAAGTGCAAAATTCTTCTTAATTTCCTACTTATTAGCTAAGATCCATTTTAAACATGAAAATCTGGATCTAACCTCATACTTATTAAGAATAATAAAAGTATTATAATCTTTATAGCTCTGTATGTGAAAAAACTTATCATTATTCTAGCTGAGAAACAAAAAATGAACGAAACTTAATAATAGCAAGAAATAGACGCTCCAAAATAAGAAGAAATGCTCAATGGAGTAAAGGTAATCCATTCGAAATTTCTGAAATGATTCAAAGAATTAAAGATATTCAGATTAGTCTAAATCTTAATCTCAGGGAATAATTTAAAGTACTAATAGCCAATAAAGTAGAAGCAGTTTTATTAATCAAGGCATTTAAATTGAATAATTTTTTTTCATAACTACTTAAGATGAAAAATAGCACTGAAGAGGCAGAGTTTTAAACAGATTATTTTTAAAAAACTTAAAATAGATCTGCTGCTTCTTTTATCTTCAGGTGGATATTTAAATAATTGGAAAGATATTCTTCTGATAAACTTATAGAGCAGATAAATTTAAATGTACTTAACAGCTTTTCCAATAATGAAAGCTAAACTAAGAAACAGTAAATGAGTAAAAATAACTGAAAATTAGTAAGGTAAAATAACTAGAAATAAGGCAAATAAACCTTGCTATCCTTGGAGAAATAGCTAAATGAATGATTTTAAAGTTTGTTTGAAATTAATGAGCCATAAAAGGAATTGATTTTATAAGAGTATTAATAGATAGGTAACCAAAATGCAAGTAGAAATATATTGAGAATAAATTTTAATATCCTTTCAATTTATCCACATTTTCAATCTTTAGACTTTATCAAAGATACTAATTAAAGTAAAGTGATAAACTAAGTTAAAAAGTTAGAATGATCAAGATATGAGCGACAGGCAAAACAGTAATCGGAGTAAAAGCGAAAAATAATAAAAGTAAATTAGACAAAGGATATAAAACCAGGCTACTCAAAAATTTCTAATTAAAAAACTTGCAAATACTAGTCAAATTTAAAAATCTATTTAAGCTCTAATTTGCAAAAATTATAAGTAAGCAGAAAAACTTACTTAAGTTTTAAAAAACCTACTATGATATTAAAATAAAAAGGAATTAAAGCAACGCCAAATGAATATAAGAGTTAGAGAATAAATCAGTTTCGCTATTAACTTGAGATAAGTATCCTAGAAATCAGGGCTACATAGAAAGAAGGCAAGTGTCTGAGAATAAAAAAATGATAACAGAAAGAAATAGTAGGATTTGGCTAAAGAATACAAAATCAAATAAGAAAAGCCTAAATATTAATTTTCTCGTTTTTCTATATAAGATAATACCACAAAAAATAAAGCTATAAGGAATTGACAAAGCACTTTGAAAGAAACTTTAGTATCTAGAAAAATATTGAAAACATATCAACTAAACACAATAGTAAGAACTTGTATAGAAAGACGAAGAAAAGTTAAAAAAATTGAAGAAAATAATTAAAAAGCAGTTTAATAAGGGAAAAAATTGAGATAATTTGTCGAAAGCAGAAAATAAAAGTGAAAAGAGCAGTCAAGGTCAAAGAGAATTATGTAGGAGAGTTTAAATTAATCTGATTAGTAACTCTAAAATTAGTATTTAAAGATGTTTTAGAACTTTTGAGATAGAAATAAAATGATTATTATTATAATCATGTTTTAAAGTTCGAAAAAGTGAATAAACCAGTTCGTACTGCAAAAAACGAGCAAAGAAGCCTTTAAATTCAGAGATGGTATTGAATAAAAATTTTAATAGTTAGATTGAAAGGTGAAGTAGTTTCAATAAGTGTGATCAGCTAATAAACTACTCATCAATCTTATTGAACATAATAAGACCTATTTCATGAGCAGAAACGTGTTTAGTTTAGTAGATAATTTTCTCATTTTTAAAAGCTTAGAAATGAGTTAACCTAATCTTAATAACTATTTTCTTACCAGCAAAGATTTCAGACATATTCCCCTTCAATTACTTTTCCAATCAAGCTAATAATGTCTTTCGAGAATCTCTCATTTTTTGTTTACAAAGCGAAATTCTTCCCTCTTTTATGTTGGGTAAAGGAATAATAAAATCGATGATCTCTTAAGCAGCAATTCTGGTAGGATCTGATTTTAAGCAAGACAAAATTTAATTTTTTAACCTGAATTAGCAAAGTTTTGGATGAAATTCTATATGTTAAGTATTAAGCTATGAAATTAAGCTTAGCAGGATTATAAAACTTATACCTATAAATTATATAGATTTATTAATAATAATGCCGGCTGAATTTGCTTCTGTTTAGTGAAAATCCCTGTACATTTGGATAAATAATAAACTCCTGCTAAAATTTAAAGCTAAAAGAAGTCCTTTGTGCTAAGATAATTATAAGCAATAATAAAAGCAAGATATAGATTGAACGCAATAAACATGGCTAGCATTTCTTTGTATATCGACATAGAAAATTCTACAATTTGAGAGCTTTAGCCAAATAATTACTCCTAAAATATGAGAAATTAAACTAATATGCTACGTATTTGTTAAGGTTACCATTATTTAATCTTTAATAATAAAATTTATTTCGGTTCTTCTATATCTACTTCCTTTGATAGTATAGAGAATAAACTCAGCTTTGCTCTCTTATGACTGCAAATCTTGACAAATTCTAACTAAAATAGACATTCTTCTTATATGTAGGATCATATATAATATTTATTTAAACAATAGGTTTGAGGTAACTTAGCATCTTGTATTTCTTTAGTTTAGTAATTTAGGATATAGGTTTGTTTGTTGCTATCTTGATATATGTGATTTAAAAAGAAATGAATTATAATTAGTTGTAGTTAATATGTAATAAAGGGTAATAAAGAGGAGCAATGTTAAAGGTAGAAAGCAGTATTTAAAGTGATATATTAGTTTTATTATAATACTAGTGGGTATATTGGTAGTAATATTGGAAGTAATTAGAATGTTGTTAGGTTCTGTTGATTAGTTAGTATTAGTAAAGGTTTGATATAGTTAAAAGGAGGTATTAGTTTGGTTTAAGTGTAGATAGTTTGGATTAATTTTAGATAGTATTGAATTATAGGAAGTAATGAAGGTAATAATTGGTATCCCACTTATAATAACTATAATAGCTTTATAAGATTAACTAAAATATGGTTTAGACCTATGATTTGATATGGTATTAAATGTTATAACTAATATAGTAATAAGACTCCTAACTGATTGGTATAATATACTCTGTATTATAGTATTAAAATACTTAGAACATTATTTAGATAAATAGTAATAATTATTAATAAAAATAGCTTATTAACTACTTAATTATAACTAAACTAATTAACTACTTTATATACTAAGTATACCCAAGATATCAATCATATTTAATAATACCTATTATTATTACCTATCTAATAGATATCATATCTATGTCATACTTAATTCATCATTATTAATCTCTCTATATTCATTTTATTACTATTTTAACTCTAACTCCTAAAACTAATTCATTCTTATTACTTATATTTTCATATCATCCTTTTATCATATCTCCAACTACTATGCTACCTATCCATTCATTTTGTAAACAGTACAATTTTTAATGCAACTAAAAATAGTTTAAATAACAAAGATAAAAATGGGTAAAAGCATCATTAGGATTAATTTTCTATAAAACACTTAACAAGTTTGCTCCTAAGATTTAGATTACATAAAGCAATCAAAACTGAAAAGTGATGAACTCGCATTTCCTGTTTGTTTCTGTATACTGAATAGCGATATAACTGAATCAGGTAAATTAAACTTAAACGAAGCTGTTAACACTGATATCTACAAATAATTCATTAAAATTTTGAAATATACTGAATGTAATTATTCAAGTCACTTAACAGTACCTACAGTGCTTTTTATTATAACAAAAAGAGTTACAATAATGACTACTACAATCATGAATATTCTTATTATATTAGTTTAAGAGTCAAGACAAGGTCCACATTTATTTTCTCCTATAATATAAGTTTTTTTTAATTTAATTCATTTTGCAAGAAGGTTTTTACTATATAGTAGTATAAATAAATAAATAAGCGTGGTACCAACCACCATTGTCTGGATCATTACGATTAATAAAGAAACCTAAATTTACTATCTGTATTAGTCTTGAAAATTTTCTTGTTTCACCTAGTCTCTTTGATTATCTTCTTCTTCACTCCGTCTTTAAAATCAAAATTGATTGCCTTCAATCTCTAATTCTTGAAATCCTTTCCTAAGGTAGGATTTGGAAGGGATAAGAGAACATTCCGAAATTGCTTTAAATGAAGTATTCGAAATAAATTATCCTAGATAAAAGTTATAATTGTCTCAACCATGTATTAGATGCGTTCAAATTACTAATCAGATTAATGACATTTGAATCAAGATAACTCTAAGATCTGGACATCAGTGCTCTAGTCAGATTCTCTACTGATAGGGAGAACCCTCAAAAACAAGTAAGGTTTATCACACAATGGATATATCCTTTCTTGCTTGTGGTGGCACCTATTGCAAGAGTACTTGCAATACAGACATGATTGCACCGGATTATCAACTCAGCTGACTAGAGCCGAGGATCCATTTAAAAAATATTATACAATAATAAGATAGATGAATCTTAGGTATTTAAATAGCATTTATTTATTTTTTAAATATAATTTTCAAATAATTAAGTCTCTAAATCAATTTTAGGTCTATTATTTTTATAATATTCTTAATTTTTATAAATCGCTTTCTAAAATGTAAATGAATCTTTTAGAATATTTATAATTCTATTTATTCTTAGTTAGCAATACTAAAATAAATAAAAGATGTTACATAAACTTAAATTAAAATAAATTTATTAATGTTTACCTGGGAATCATAGAATTTTTAAGATAAAAAAAGGATAAAAATAAAGAATAAAATTAAGTCTATAGTCTTAGAGAAGAATTTCATAGTTAACTTATATTTATTCCTGCTCTCTCCTAAACTACTGGATATCGTAGGACTTCATTAGTCCACCATTCTTATCTTTCCCCTATATTATAAAGTCCTTCTGGTTTCTTCTCCAATTGTTATTCTATTCGTTGGTTCTTGAGTTATAGAACTTCTTTCTGTATATATATCCTGTCTTTGTTGGTCAAAAGCAAAAAAGTTTTTCTAAGATTTATTTCTTATTATTTCTTATTATTTATTTCAATTTCTGCTTTCTTTTAACATTTTTATCAGTAGTGATTCTTCTAATATATGCAGCAACTGATTTTTATACGATAGAAATTTATCTTATTTGTATCTTATTATTAATTAATTAATTTTAACTATAAGGGTTAGGGCCATCTTTAATTAGAGGAAATATTTCCTCAAATTAAAGACAATAAAAGTTTTTATATTCAATACTCAGCTGTACATGTCTTCATCTAAATCAATTTCAAACTGAGATAATTCTTCTTTCTCTTCAATAAGCTCATAGAATTGCTCTTCCATCTTCTTGTAATTTTTCTCCAACTTTTCTAAACAAATTCTAAGGTCATTGTTGTCCTTTTAAAGCTATTTATTCAGTTACTATTAATTACCAAGATCCTGTTTGATTAGTGTCACACTTGAATCATCTAATATCAGCTTCTTTCTGTAAATACCTCCAAAGTAGTTACAATATAGCCTCCTCGATGTTCCAAATTATTTACGGTGTTGTTCAAGCACTCTTCTTCACTTCGGACATTACCTCCAAAAATGTCCAGCCTTTTGACAACAATGGCAACGTTTTATTAAGGGCTTGAATTAAAATTTTTATTCTGTTTACATTTTTTCAATTTCCATCTTTTCTGATTGAAGTTAGTTTTTTTGATTGGTAATCGAATTTCTTCTTTAATTTTCTATTGATTTGCTTCTAGGTTTTTTTCTAATAGTTCAAATTAGGAAGTTAAGGCTTCAATTTAAAACTAAATTTTACTTACCAAGTCTTGATCTTCCTTTTTTCTATCTTACAAAAGAAGCCGAAGATTCAAGTTTTCCGCCTTCAGGATCTATATTTCGGTATTCATTTTCTCAATTAATGAATAAAGCTAAATAATGCCTTGCTCGTGGGGTTTCTCAAGCTTTTTCAGTTTGCTAGGAAACTCCGTATTTCCCAATCCTTAACAGGAGTAGATTTATCTTTTTTGAATTCTTGGTTCTTGTTAGTTAACTGAGACTTAAGATTGATCTTTAAGGTTAGAATTCAAGGTTTAGATTCCCGGGTTTTTTCCATTTTTTTATTTTATACTTTTTTTTATTTTGTATCTTATTATTAATATTCAGATTCAATTTCCATTAGAATACTTGATTACTAATATAATGCTTTTTAAATTACTGCTTATTATTATTGCTACTTGTCTTACAATTATTTTATTTGCTATTATAATTTATAAAATTGGATTAAAACATTTGAGGAATTCATTAAATTATTTGTCAATTTCTTCCATTTTGATAACTATTTATGATTAAATTTTATTAAAAGTTTCTTCTATGGATGGAAATTATAAGTATAGTTATTCAATCAGATTTTCTAGCATACTTTTTAGTTTTTCTATATTTTATCTTTGTTATTTTAATTCCTATTATATGTAAGCTATTCCTTATTGCACCGATTATGCATATGATTCCTTAGTTTATATTTATTAAGCTTTTTGAGGCTCTTATTTGGATAGATTATATTATTATTCTTGTTTTTTAGGAATGAGTCAAGAGAAGACCATTTCTTTGATGCTATTTTTTTAATACAGTAATAATAATAATTATTATTAATTATAGCGATTCCACTTTTCAGACAGGTTTATCACTGCAAAGTTTATTAGTTTTGCTAAACATTCCGTTTCCAGTCTCCTTTAAAATAATCTTCTTTTAATAAATATTTTGCAGTAATTTGTTCACCATTTTTACTTAAAGATATCTTATTTCAGTCAAGTTCAATTCCAATCATAATAAAATTTCTTCTTTGTTGAGTAAAAGTAATGCTCATCAAGATTTCCCTCCCTTAGTATATTTTTTCTCTGTATAATGGTCTTCAAGAAGAGGCTAATTGAAGAAATTAATAAGAGAATGATGGAAAACTTTAATAGTAGAGGAAATAAAGTATTAATTTAAGAGCTAAGAAAAAGACTTTAATATCTTCCGAAATATTCACAAGACTAGAATACCCAATCATTAAGCTGGTAATAGAAACAGAAAAAACTGAACATTAGGATAGAAAAAATAGAAGAGAATCAACAAAAATTTGCAGTTTTAAAAAGAACTATCAGAATAAGAAAATTAACAAATTATTATAGAAAGAGAAAAAATTAAAGATTTAAATCAAAAAAGAAGTAAAAAGATGCTATAACTTTAACTCTCGAAAGCTTCTGTGTAAAAGATGCTAGAAATTTCTTATTTTCAAAAAAGAATATTTATATTACTAAAAGAAGTTTGAGAACAAAAAGAAGAAATCACATTAAATATAACTATAAAGAAAAAGAGATAAAAAATTTAATAAATAGTTAGGAAATGGCAAAAAATATGGTTATAAAAAAGAATAAGATAAAAAATAAATGATAGAATGAAAATAATTAAACAAAAATTGAATATATAAAAAATGAAAATTCTTTTATAAATCAAAAATTTTCTACATAACAGAAAATAATTCAAATTTTATTTAATTTCACTCTTTAAGGTGTTGATTAATGATAAAAATTAATTTTAAATAAATTAATATTTTAGATTAATTTAAAAATAAAAGATAAGTTATATAGAAAATAACTCTTATAATAAATGCTTATTTTCTAGCTTATAAAATTTATTCAAGATGTAACTCTTTTGATCTCTTAAATATAAAATTGCATATCTTAATCCAATTTAAACTTCTTAATTTTTCTATTTTTTCTATCTTTTTTATTATTTTTTAGAAGGAATTTAAATTTAAATTTTTCAAGAGAAAATGAATCACCAATCTTTTTACTCCTTTTAGTAATTAGTTTTAAATAATTATTTAATATAATTTTATGCTTTTTAGCTAGTATTAAATTTTTTATACATTTTACTATCTGAAGAAAAAATATGAGCATATAAATTTAGAAATAGTTAAAAAGAAATAATTATATGGTATAACTTCTAAAAATGGTGATAGTTACTAAATAAGAAAGATAAAAAATAAAAAATAAATTAGACTCATTTAAATAAAACTACAAACTATATTTTATTTATTATCTATTTATTAATTAAATTTATAACAATTAAATAAATAATTTAAAATAATTAATTTAAAAAATATTAATGATAGAATTTAATTAATTTTGCTAAATATGTTTTAAATATTATGTTCTAAAGAAAATTTTAAAATTTATTTAACTAAGTTGTTTTAATAAATATGAAACTGCTTTTAACAGTTAAAATAGATAGAAATAATTTAACTTAAGATTTGTTTAATTTTATTAAAAATGTATACCAGCTCATATTCGCTATATAAAATAAGTTTTTAAGCTCAGTTTCCAATCCACTTACTTCAATTCTTGTCTTATTTTGCCTTCAGTTCTTTTTAAAATCAGTCTCAGTAATTCTTGAGTTCCTTTTCTCTTGTATACATCTCCTTCGGGATTACGGTAGAGCTTTTCTCTCTTTTTTCTCTTTTTTCTCCTAAATTTAATATTTTTTTAAAGTTCCAAAATTTTCAGAATTATTCTGAAGATTCTATTAACTTTTGCAAAAGCAGCAACTTTTCCTAATTCTTATTTTTATTTTTGTCTTTGATAGGCGTTGTGTTATTTTTTCATTTGAGATTAATTTATTCCAACTTACTCTTTTTCCATTATTTTATTCCAGAAATTTTCTTTATTTTAACTTTCCTGTTTCTGGCTCTGTAACTGGTTTTCTATCTATTGGCTTAATTCTTGAATTTTCTATAGCTTAGAGTTTGTCCGGCTGAACTACTCTCGCTAATATTTCCATAAAATGTCAATTCCTTCTCCTTATTGGCCATTCTTAAATCCAACGTACCTTAGAGCTCATTAGAATTTTTCCTGCTGAGCTTCTTAACCTCTTCTTGGAGGTTTAGTACTACTTTGATGAACTGTTCCATGCTCATTCGGAAAGATTGAATTCCGATATCTCCTATCGTAGGACGGACTTTATCTATTTCCTCGGTTTCTCCCCTTGAAATTGATGCTATAGTAACAAGAGCTGCTTTTTGTTGCTTTTTGACCTCTTCACACTGCTGATAGGTTCCTGGACCCTACTTCTTTGGAACTGCGAGAAATTCCTTGGTGAATTAAAGCATTTTTGATATTTGAAGTTAAGGTAATTAAACATATAGGATTGTAAGTAAATTTATGGTAATGATATTAAAAGGATAATTTATGTTTTAAAGGATTAAAATGAAATAATGATAGATTGGAAAATGGAGACAGTGAAGATTAAAAATAATAAAATGAAGAAATAGAATAACAAAAGAGAAAAGATAAAAGGTATCTATATATCCAAAGTTGTATACTACTAAATTGATTAAAGTATATAATTACAGTAGCTACAGAAATGTTTATTTAAGTTATCTACTCTTAATAAAAGATATCAAACATTATCATAAATGATATATAAATAAAACTTAAGTAAATTAATATATTTTAATACACTTACTATTTTAATTAAGAATATATAAAATGCAGTAAATACACTTTCTAATAACCACAATAAAACTTAAAATAAAACTAATTCATTATTTAATATATTCATATAATCTACCCTTACCCAACTCCAATAATCATTTCTCTCTATTTTTATTTCTTATACTAATATATAATCAAATACATAAATATAGACATATAAATATATAAATATCTTTATTATTATCATTAAAAAAAACTAAGATTATAGAGCGCGTAGCACCTCAATGGTGCGCAGCTCTTTAATTAATAAGAGTTATTATTAAGTATATAAGTAATCCACTCTCAGACTCAGGAATCAGAATCATCAATCACTACAGTAATGAAATTTATTCTTACAACCTTGATTTCCAATAACATTCAAACTTACCCCCTTATTAATTTTTACATTCATACATTCTATCATAATTACAATTTATAGTACCAACTAAAAATAGCCATAAAACAATTACCATCTATAAATAAAATATCCTATAAAGACACCTTACATTCTAAATTAATTAAATTCCAATTACATTCTAGTAAAATATGTAATGCTAAAATACCATAATCTAATATTGTTAAATAAATAACTATTACCAACTTTAAAACATATGTCAAATTTTAAACTACTCCCTAAAATTATTAGTAGATGCTTACGGACTATGTAGTTAAGAATATTAAACCTTTACTTACAGGCTATAGTTTTAAGATTATTAAATCTTTACTTACATGCTATAGTTTTAAGAATATTAAATGCTTATTTACTATCTATAGTTTTCAATATTAAATGCTTACCCTCTATAGTTTTAAGAATATCAAATCTTTAATTACTATCTATAGTTTTAGGAATATTAAATCTACCTATAGTTTTCAGAATATTCAATGTTACTTACCTTCTATAGTATTAATAATATTCAATCTTACCTTCTATATGTTAACAATATTCAATCTTTAACTATATTAAATATCAACTTTAGAAATCTACCTCCTTTAATAACATTATTTACCATCATATTATTTCCCAAATTTAACTCCATTTCAACCTTTTCCCCATCCATTATATTATAAGATCCTATAGTCTATTTGTTCTTTAACTTATTGTCATTCTTAAAGATGTCTAATTATCATCATCATAAATTTGTTTATTCTTATATCATGTTCTTTAGTTATAGGATAGAGGAAATTTTATTTTACTGTAAGCTTCACAGATTTATTATTCAGAGATACTATCGACATTTAGATTTCTTATTTCATGACCTTTGTCGATTAAGAATAGGAAACTTACTACTATTATTATTATTATGGCTTAACTTTTTATACCTCTTAAGGATTAACCGGCTTCAACATATTCTACTACTTGACCTCAGATAATTATTACTAAGGATACTATGTCGCAAGCACCTATTTCTCATTCAACAGATACTAAACCTATTTCTCAACACCCATCTTCTAACTCTATTAAATTAAATTAAAAATAATATAGTTTGCTTAATAGCTTTGAATCTTCTAACTCTATAGGTCCTATAACTACTATCCCATCTACACAATCTTTCTGTCATTGTCAACACAAACCTTGTTAAGCTTCTTCAAAGCATCCTTAGTTACAACCAACTCATTTACTATTTGTGCTCTCTTCTATTAAATACTCGATACTTGCTAACTCAACTACTAAATCTAAGTAAGATAACTACCGTTAACCTGATTTAATGTATCCATTTAGACTTTCATTCTATCCCTCTCCTCACACACATTAATCGATACCTAGGAGATCTAGTAAAAGATTTTTTAAGATTCCTTAACTAACTTTGATACCAACTACTCCACTCTAGGATGAATACTACTTTCTTAGGTGGCTTATTAAACATTACCTTATTTACTGATCTATAGCTACTAATACTTGACTATTAACTTAACTATCTAGCCAAGTATTTTAACTCTCTCTATTCTTGAAAACATATTGGTTGAGATTATTTATTAGGTAAAAAATAAGATTTCCTTGCTACTTAAACAATAACGTCTATGCTGAAGGGATTTTAGTCTAATAAGCTTAAAATAAAGTAATGGTACTTTGTATCCCCTTTTGCTCTAAAGGTTTAAGTAATTATTCATCTTTATGTAGATTAAAAGTATGTGTCTTATGGATCAATTAGCAAGATTAGTCTAAACATTTGATGCTCAAATTTTTCAAGAAATAATAAGATGCGCAAGTGAGAGAAATATTGTGGTTACATGGAAGAAGCATGGGGACTTTGATCTATCGATATCTGGGTTGGAAGACATTTAAGGTAATTAGTTTGATGATGATTTTTAGAAAATGAATGGTTAGCTTAGATGAGTAGAATTAGCAGAATTAAAGAAAAAGAATAATAAAATATTAAAGTTACTATCTTATTTTATATATCTATTACTATATAATAATTATTAAAAAGAATTAATTTTTATATTAATCTTAAGCAATAAAAATATAATTAAAATATCATTTTATTAAAAAAGGGATTTTTGAAAACTTTAATTATCATAAATACTTTCTTTATCAAAAGATCTTTGCTAATATTTTTAATCATTTAACTATTAACTTTTAATATTCCAGAAAACTAATTCTCTTCCTACTCTTTTTTCTGCATGTATTTTTAATGGTCATTATATGTAAATTCTGCTAATTGCTGCAAACAGAGAATACATTAAGTAATAAATATAAATTAGAAAATTTTAATATATAACCATTACTAAAACCAGATAATCTTCAACATTTACCCTTCAAAATCTTGGATCCAATCAGAGAACTCTCTTAGATTAGAAATATAATCACATTTAAAAATAGTTGTATCACAATTTTTTGATGATGGTAATTTTTGTAATTATGCCTTATATCTGATAATTAATAATTGGATCTTTCTGGTGTTCTACTTGTTGAGGTTTGTTGATTTCTAGTATTGAAAATGTTATTGATTTTAGCATGGTGTATATTTTGATTTATAGACAATAAATATTAAATTAATGATTTTACTAAATCAATTTAATTTTTTTACTAATATTATTATTTTTCTTCTAATTTTAGTTCAAAAATCTAAATTTAAAATAAGTACCTTTCATTATGTTAATAGATTTAATCTAGTTCAAATTTATAAAAATTAAGGATATTTAAAAAATTTAGTTTTATAAATTAAAAAGAGTAATTTATTAGTAACATTATAAAATATAATTATAATTAACAATTGTATCATTTAAAAAACTATTATTCAAATTATGTCTTAATTATACATTTTTTAGCTCACATCATTGTGCACAAAGCATAAACTTCAAATTATATCAAACCTTTATATTTTTAAATCATAGATATTCAATTACTATATTCACATTTAGAATTAATCAATATCCAAATTCTAAATTTATCTTCTATTCAAAAATTCCTTAAACAAATCAAAAAACTAACCAAGTCTTTATTAGTGGATCAACAGATATTCATAAGTTCTAACTTGAAACATTTTAACTTTTTTGCTAATTAATATGTTTTTTCACTCATCTATTTGTTAAATATTTATATTCAATTTATTTAACAAAGAAAAATACATTTTTAGTTATAATTTTAGCAATTCTCAATTCATAAATATACATATCAAATCATTAATTGTCTTTTTATTACATTATCTTTACCTATATTAAATATATAACTAAATTCATCAATTCTTATTTTAAAAAAACTAAACATTCTATCAAATCACTAATAGGATCAATATTTCAAATCCATTATTCAAATATATATCCAATATTTACTATTAAAACACTAACCTTTTCTTCATCTAAATTCTTACCAAAAACAATAAATTAATCTTATAACTATTTTTAAATATTAAACATCCTCTAATACTTATTATCTAATAATTTTTAACTTTATCATTATTTTATTTTTATTATCATTTTTTGAGCCTAAATAATAAAATTTAAAAAATTCAGTACGAAAATATTTTTTTGTATAAAATGCTGAACAAAAAGCGAATATTATTTGTTTAGTCTAAAAATAATTAAAAGTGAATATAAAAAACTTTCTTAGACATATTATATTCAGTTTTTTTAAATTTTCTTTTATTTTCACAAAATCTTTATAAGTTCTTTTGAATTAAAATGACATTTTGATTTTCAAGTTTTCTAACACATAACATTAAAAAAATTCGATTTTTAACTTTTCGATTTCTCAACTATAAAATAATTTTTATCCACTCTTTAATTTCCAAAAAATTAAGAAATTTTTTATTATTTTAAACCTTTTAAAAATTTAAATAAATGAATTCGCATATTATCTTTAAAACTTTTCGAATTCTATAATAAAAAGCATATCAATTTATGCTTATTATTGAAAAAAAATTTAACTCTAACATAAAACTAAAATTTTTCTCTTTTTTTGAAATTAAAAATCCTTAAAATATTTCTATCTTATTTGCATATAATATATAAAAAAATTTTTAATTTTAAATATATGCTTTTTCAAAAAAATTTTCACACACCACAACCACCCTTTCAAAACATTTTTAAAAATTTTAACTTCTTCATATATAGACCTAAAATAGCAGAAAATAAATCAATTAGAAAACTTTGTGTCATTATTTAAAATTTTAATTTAGAAAAATTATTTAAATACTTAGCACTCTTTACATTTTTTAAATTTTATTATGACTTGCATCTTTTTATCCAGTTTTTACTTTATTATTCCGTTAAATAAGATCGAACTTGTGCTAATCGATAAGTTAAAAAAACAAAATAAAATTTTCGTAAATGTTTTAAGCAAAATTTAATAAAAAACAAAAAAATATCATAACAAAATTGACCAAATTAACGAAATTAACCGAATCGAACAAATTAACCAAGCCAACCAAATTAGCCAAATTGACAAAATTATACGAATTAACCAAAATAACCAAAATAAACAAATTAGACGAATTGACCAAAATAAAAAAATTAATCAAATTAATCAAATTAACCAAAATATAAAAAAATAAACCGAATTAACCGAATTAATCGAACTAATTAAAGTGATCAAATTAACCAAATTAGCCGAATTGAACGAATTGTCCAAATCATGCGAATTAACTAAATTAACCAAATTAACTAAAGTGACCAAAATTAACTAAATTAACCGAATTTACTTAATTAACCGAATCGAGCAAATTAACTAAATTAACTGAATTGACCAAATTATACAAATTAACTGAACTAACTAAATTTGCCGAATTTACTTAATTAACCGAATCGAGAAAATTAACAAAATTAACTGGATTGACCAAATTATACGAATCGAGCAAATTAACTAAATTAACTGAATTGACCAAATTATTCGAATTAACCGAATTAACTAAATTAACTAAATTGACCAAATTGATCAAAATAAATAAATTAACCGAATTAACCAAATTAACCAAATTAACTAAATTAACCGAATAAACCGAAATGACCAAATTAAGCGAATTGAACAAATTAACTAAATTAACTAAAGTAACCAAATTATACGAATTATACGAATTAACCGATTTAATCAAATTTTACGAAAAAATCGAATTAACTAGATTAATCAAATTGACCAAATTGACCAAAATATATTAATTAATCGAATTAACCAAATTAACCAAATTATACGAATTAACCGAATTAACCAAATTAACTAAATTGACCAAATTGATCAAAATAAATTAATTAATCGAATTAACCAAATTAGCCAGATTAACTGAATTGAGCAAATTAACCGAATTAACCAAATTAAATGAATTAACTAAATAAAAAAATGATTTAAAAGCATAAAATTTTTAAAAAGCTCTTTTATTTAAATATAATTGATTCTAAATATAAAACTAATTAAAGATAAAAATAATTTAAATAGCTTTATAAAATAGTATAATTAATTAAAATCATAATTGATTGTATTTTGTGTTTCAATTTTATAAAATAAGTAAACTTAGGCTTTATAAACTGGATATTTTTTCTATTAATAGTATTTAATAGTTTTAAGGTTTAAATTCTTACTTTTATAGCCATTTTTAGCAATAAAGAATCTACACACTGATATTAGGAATTGGCGCTGTGCTTGAATAAAAATAGAGGATTGCGTTTAAGGTGATTTGTTAGGTTTAAAGTATAATAATTGATATATTAAATTTTGGTTAATTAGGTGTATTTAAATGATATTTGGAAAGTTGTATAGTAGTGAGTTAAAAAAATATAGTTAGAGCATGAGGAAAATAAATGATAATTAAGGTTCTAGGTTGTCTACAATTATAAATGATAAAATTTATCAAGCATCATAAGTTAAATTAAATTTTATCAATAAATATATATATTTTATTATATTTGCTATTTTCATTAAATATATAAAACAACATAAATAAACTACAATAAAAACACTTTCTAATGCTCACAAATAAAGCTAATAATTGTTTATTATATACTTATAACCAACCTTTGAATACTCAAATAATCATTCTATCATTATATCTGATACTAATATAAACGTATAAAAAGAATAATTATTAATATTTTTTAAAGATTTAAATTAATAAGATTCATAATTAAGTATATAGTTAGCCTCCTTATTTTATCACTAAAGTAAATCAACACCACCTTTATTTATATTAATCCACAAACTTACCCCCTTATTTTTTTAGACATTAACTTGCATTCTATTATAATAAAAAATAAATATGTTACCACCTAAAATTAAAATAATCATAAACAAATTACAATCTATAAATGGAAGATATTCTATAAACTTTCTTACATCAAAATTAATTAAATTCCAATTACATTATATATTGGATTATTCAAATCAAATTACCTCTAATGTCTTTTTTAATCTCTAAACTTTTTAGAAAATTTTTAATTCTCTCTACTTTTACTTCTCCTTTAAAAATAAATCCATTCTCCTTTATATCCTTTACTTAAAAAACCTCGCTCTTTAATAAAATTCTATCAAAACTCCCTATCCCTTTTTACACTTTAATTAGTTCCACTTCAAATTTTTTTATCCAAACTTTCACACTTTTATTCCAACAGAAAAAATCTCTCATAGTGCAAACAATGAGCAAAAAAACAAATATTTTATTTTAACACAGATTTTATACATTTAAACATTAATTTAAATATAAACTATTACACGTCATTAAATTATTTAATAACATTTTTAAAATAAATAATATATAATAAAAATTCTTTACTTATAAATAATTAGCTTTCTTCTAGCTTACTTTCCCTAGATCTTATACTCATTAACTACTATTTTCTTTTAAGTTGCATAAGCAATTTTTAAGTTTCAATGCTTTGCTTATCTACTGTCTCTGCCTCAATTGCATTTGATAGTAGCATATCTGTTGATATTTGCAGCCTTTAGTTTTAAGCTTGGATATGTTGCTTTAATATGCTAGGATCTATCCTTAGTTTATATTAGAACCTAAACAAATTAACTAAATCAGGTTCTATTTATTTTAGCAGCTTTTTATACCTAGACATGACTACTAGCCCTATAGTTAGAATGATCACTATACCTACTAAAAGTATTACTTGCAAAGTAATTCTATGATTATCACTTGCATTTATAGATATTCCTGATATAGTACCTACTAATGCTACTAGTAAAAGAAGAATAAACTATAGTCAGTTAACTTTCTAGTAAGTAATTACCTTTTTTATTAAAACTAAGCAAAAGTAAAGAAGGTAATAGAGTATATGATAGCATGACTAATAGGATACAATTAAGTATCTAGTTAATAAGTACTAGAAATTAGCAAATCAAAGTCTTTAGAATTATGAATCATGTCTTCTACTTTATATTAATGGTGTCTTTCTGAACTTCCTATCAATGTGGACGAATCAATATAACTAGTGGAACATAGAAAAACAAAGCTAAATTACTAAATATTATAGTTATTATATGAGGTTAAGAAAGACACTACTTGGAACAATCTAAGTCTAAAAAGGATTCTCAAACTTCTATTTCAAAGTTTAGATTACTATCCCTTCCATAACTACATCTCATTATTTAAGCTAGTAAGAAAATTACTCCTATCAAAGTTATTTCTATCAAAGCTGGAGAGCATTTATAAGTTAGTTTTCCTTTATTTCTAAGTAACTTCAAATTATAATAGAACAGCTATTGCCAATAATACTGTTAAGAAACCAAAACAACTTCATAGCTTTATTATATCTCAGAACGCTAAATCTGTTACTCTCGTTGTCAAATAACTAAACGAAATAGACTAAACAGAACTTATTTAGTATAGAAGTGGTCTTAAATCAGGTACTAATAAAATGTATTAGGCAAATTAAATAAAAAGTATCTATGAAAAGAATTCATCTTCACTTATCATTCATATTTCTTTGCTCAAAATTTCCTATTTTCTAGATTTTCATATTTTAAATCCAAAAAGTGAAGTTAGCAAAGCTATACTAAATAGTACTACTTATTATATTATTATTGCGTTGTATCCTCTCTCATATTTTTTAACTCTCCGTACTGTAAAATCACAGTTATCACTATATAGTTCAAATTAATCTTTAGGAATGTTAGTTGTATTATCATTTAAAATTGGTTCATTATGTTTAGTTCAAACGATGGACAAGTTTGGCAGTACTCAAGATAAGGCACAAGATGTAGATTTCAGTTAGAATCATAGTAATTAATCATAAAGAAGAAGTTCTGATTATCTCTAAAGATGCTATTTTTCTCAAATTTTATGCTTCCATTACATCCTAAAAATTTCTTATTTCTCATTTTTTAAATCAGATTAGCAGGAATATATTAGTCTAAGCCTTCTTCTATGCATTGCTAAAGACCATATGCTAATATTATTGGCTATTCTAAGTAGTAGCAAGAAGTGAAATGAATAGAGCTATTACATTACTCTTGTATTTCTAGTAAATTTTAGCCTTCTTCTCCTACATACTCAATTGGAGTTATGGTCATTAAACCATTTAAAAGTTTTCTTACATCTTTGAGTACTTCAGGCTAAATTTAAGCTTCGTAATTATAAGCATATATAAAACCACAAAATTAGTACCTCCCTCTTACCATCCTAGTTCCATTAGTTTATCAACTGAAAACCAAATAAAATTAGCAGCAGGTGAGGAAAAGATAATTTTGATTTCCCTTTGCATGATTTGATTTGCAAGTTGTTCATATACTTGAAGATTTCATACATTATCTCCTTTTATGAAAGTAGTATCATAAGAGTTCATTACAGTTCTATAAATTTCTTAAAGATTTTATATGCTAAAATTTCAAATTTATCTATTTGAAGGCTCGAAATCTTCGAAAAAAATTCCAACTTTATTTAAATTAATTTTTTCAGTTAATTTGAGGTACATTATACCAAATAAATTTCAGGAAATGTAGTTATCTAGAACATTACTATAGAGATTGGTGTTGCTAAGTTGATCTTCTTTACTTGTAATAATATAAGGAATATTAATTCCAAGTTATTAGAAAGTAAAATAAACTGGACATCAATTTAATATAATCAAAGACGCTAAATGGCTAATTCCTATATCACTTTATTATCTGCAAGTACTTATAAAGTAAAGTTTAAGTTGAAATATAACCAACCATAGGACAGTGGATTCTCTTTAAGTAAAGATCTTCCTGGTATTATTTTTTATGTGTTTATGTAAGAAACTACACAAGGAATGTGATAAGAGGGTAATTAAAGAATCGATTAAGCTGAAGACATTTATGATCCGTTAGAGTTAGTCGAATAAGAAAAATCTATATAAAAATTATCAGGTGGAGTGTAAGTTTGTCCTGGATATAGCTCTGAATTCTTCTATATTACCCAATCCTAAGATATTTGAAAAACTTCATCAGGCTATCCTTTCTAGTTATTATAAACAGAAAACTAGGCTTTTATTTTATTATTTTGATTAAAGAGTTGTTTGAGCATTTGCTTATTGGTAAAGTAGCTTTCTTAAGAAACAAAAGTTAAGGAAAGTGTAGTATAGTATGCAGTCAATTCGAAATAAGATTTCGGAATAAATCCTTTCGGAGTAATTCCAATAACTCCGTCGTCTAGAACATTGATATGAATTTAGGTATTGGATTAAACTAATTAAGTTACTTCTGGATTAATCAAATAAGAAGATTCTAATCCTAATATCTAAAGGTATTTATCAGCTGTAATTTATAAAAGGTAAATTTAAAGCATAGCGAAAGCTTATCAACAAATATCTGGTTATAGTAAACTACAGGAGCAGCATAGAGTCTTAGCATCTTAGTGATTTATTATGGAGTAGTATTTTATATTTATTAGTTGTAGCATTAAGTTGAATTTAATCCATAATAAGAGTGTAGAGGAATATTAACAGTGGTAGTTAGGTTTATTTGATTAGTATCAAAAGTCTCAAGAGGTTTATAAAATGTTTATTCTTATTGATATATTAACGAAAGGTGTTTAAAGTTTAGTTTGTCTAATAAAAGTTATAGCGGTTGTGGTTCCTATTGATAGGTTGGCATAATTAAATATAGATTTTGTTGATAGAATTACTAGTCTGTTGTATAGCGTAGTGACTGTATTTAGGTTAGTTTATAGGTATAATAGACATTAAAGGTGATGTGTAGAATAATTTGAATGGTATAAGTTTGAATTTGATTTTGTATGTGTTAGATTTGTTTTGTTATAAGGATAAAGGCACTATACTGTACTTATCTATTGTATATGATACATAGTGATCTAAGTAAGTTGTTGTTGACTCTAAAGATAGCAATAAAGATTTGATTATAATGAATAAATAGTTGATATATTAAATGAACTATTGCTTTACATTAAGTATATGAGTTTGGTTTAAAAAAGGAAACATAATAATATTTGATCTTTTATTAGTTGTTAAATAAAATTGAAGAATTATGGATAAGATTAAATTATTAGCAATCGAAAAAGATATTAATAATGATAAAAACTAAATTAAAAAGTTAAATTAATTTTAATTTAAGAAATATTTCATAAGGTGCTTATATCTATTTTTTCAATAAATGCCTTAATCATTTGATAAAACTTAAATCATTTATAATATTTAATTTTAGTAAGAAGTGATTCATAAATTTAAACAGATCAGAGTATATATGAATAAAGTATTTAAGTTGATTGATAAATTAAAATAATTTAAGTATTATATTGATTTATTAGAGGATTAGAGGAAATTAAGCATAAAGTCTATTATAATATCTTAAGCGAATCATTTATTTTCAATCTATTAGCAACTCTACAATTAACGTGCTTGAATGTTTATTTATTGTACCTAAAATGTTTATTTAATGCATGCTAATAGAATGTGGATTTAACTAAAGTTTTTATAAATAAAATAGAAATAAATAAATTAAAGAAATAAATTAAGATTAATTTTAGAATTCATTTTAAAGCTTTCAAAAGTTTTTACTCATCTGTGAATAAATCAAATTTTGGATCATTAATTAACTTAGACATCTTTGTACTAAAGTTCGCGCTTAAGATGAGAAAAATACATTTTTAGGAAATTGAAAAGGAATTTTTTTAATTCTGGAAATAGTTGATTTGAGAAAAAAGAGAAAAAAAGAAAAGTAGATAAACTAATGAAGATAAAAATAGAAAATAAATGTAAAATTTAAATTTTATTTTACTAGTTTATTTATAAAAAATTATTTTAGAATAAATTTATAAAAATTATAACCAAAAATTAACTGCTTAATTAAATGTGACCATTCCTTTTTACACAGTATAAGGCTTAGTTATATATGAACCTAAAATTTCTATCAGTCAACTAAAAGATTTAATTTAATTAAATTAGGAGACAAATATTTCTCAGTTTTTAGGCTTTTTTGATTTAGTTAAATGACAGTAGCTGCATTTACTTATAACTACTAAAAACTGTTAATTAATTTGAAAAATTATTATTAAAGTAAGTTGAAATATATAAAATAGTGTGCATACAAAATAATTTTTGGAATGATTAGAACTTATAAGAACCAATATTGTAATAAAATGCCATTAATTAAAATTTAATCTTTTCAATTGGCTTTGATAAATCAGTTCTAAAGCAGATGAACAGAATAGTGTTTAAAAGCAATAGAAGATTTTATGAAGTGTTCATGAAAGCTAATTAGTTATAATGAATATATTAAACTTTGAGTTTTTGTTGAACTGTTTAAGTTTAAATTTATAAATAAGATAAATGAATCAAACCTTTAATATAAAAATTAAATAAATAAATATAAGCTTAAAGAATTATATAATAAAGCTTTAATTATCTGGTTTTTCTATTTATTTTCATTAAAAAGGAAGATCAGATTAATTAAATAAACTTACAATCCTTTAAATAGAAAATGTTTTAAAAATTATAAAACTTAACTAAAATTTAACATTTTTCTATCAAATTAATTTAAGCTTAAAATTATTTAGACTTTAACTTTATAGTTAAGAATAAACATTTCTTTAGAAAAAAGCATTTCTCTAAATTTATTTTAGAGATTAATATTTATAAAATATAATCTTAATAATTTTTTATTAGTTTTTATTTAAAAATCATATATTTTATGGTTCCAACTAATATATAATTATAAGTATTTTAATATTCTTTGTTCAAAGTTTTGTTTCTAGGAGCAATCATTATTCATATTTCAATCTTTTAAGAAAAATTTAATATAGATAAATCCTAAATTATTAATAACCTTCATTATTATTCTTAAGCTTAATACTTCATTATATGGTTATAATAAAGATTTATGTAGCTTTTTTCAATTTATGTGAAATAGAAGTCTATATAAATAAATTTAAGCTATATTTGAAGCTCATCTAGAAATCTATGTCCTTATGCTATTTAAATAAAATAAGGATTTAGTTTTTTAATTAGTTGCTTGAGTTTCTGACAGATACTAAAATATTAATTAATTAAATTTGATTTCTATATTATAAGCTTTAAATCGTTATTTGAATGTATTCAATTACTACTAAATACATTTTCATATTTTATAATTGAAAATTCTTCCTGAATAGCTTTAAATAGAATATTTAATTTATAAGTAATTTTATAGAACTTCATTGTAAATAATATTAAGATAAATAAGCAATTTGCAGTTTATTTTAGCTATTTATTTTGATCTATATAAGTTTATAGATTCAATTTTAGCTTAATAGACCCAATATTAATACATTTTCTCTTTAATTTCAATATCAGATTTAACATCAAATTAGTATATCTTTAATAAACCTCCTATCAAATTATCATCCTCTTATTTTTAATTAACTAAATCATACACTAAATTAATACAAACAATACATCAAAGCTAGAATCATTTTATAAAACTGTAAGATCTATTCAATAAATATAAAAGCGAGTGCATTGCTAAACTAATAACCACAGATACAATAAATCACTACTTTAGTAATTCATTAATCAATAGATTTATTTTCAAACTTCCAAAACTTAAACTTATATTCTTCTTTGTATGCTCTAGTTATTATATGCTCGCATCAAGACAAATACCTCAATAATAAGGAAAAACTGTCTTCCTTACTCAATTAAGAAATACTTTTTTAATCAAATTCTTCTAAGTATAAACTTTATATAAAGCTTAATAGCTCTTGGTATATTATAATTACCTAAGCTTTTAATTATTTATTTTTCTTTTACCTTTAATACTTAAACAGCAGATTCAGAAGTTTTTTACAGAGATTATTTGGATATAATGTATACTGCACTCCTCTTAGCTATTCTTTTAAAACGTAGTGCTTATATTTAATATGATCAGTTTTCTTTTTTCACTTCTATAAGTAAATTTTTTCTGGTTGATCTCTAGGTCTAAATCCATTGACTAATTTTAAAGGAATATGCTTTCGGTTAGCACTGCAAATTGGCTGAATTTTGTTTCTAATTATTCGATTCTAATATTTGCTGAGTACTTATTTTAAGTCTTTTAGTATGCGATTTCCTATCATGCTCTCATACATTTCTTAAAAGCTTAAAATTCTCCTATTACATAATTTTAGTTCTTAAAGTAAATTTTGCTATTCGTATCTAGATTGGGATAGATCCTATTCAGCAGAGATTTTTGCGTAAAATGTTAGTTTTTTATATAGTAGGTAGTGAAAGGATAAAAATAAGTGAATGATAAATTTAGTTTATAAGGTAAATAGTAAATTTTAATTGATTATTGTATATAATATTTAATTATTTAATTTAATTTTAACTTAAATATATTTTCTAATGGATAGTTCGTTGATCTCTTTAAATAAATGGTAAAACAGTTTTGCTTATAGCATAAAAATCTAAAGGGATAAGCATTATATTTAATTTAAGTTATATAGAAATAATAGCAAAAATATAAGAAAATAAAATATTTTTCTTATATTTAAATGATTTAAAAGGATGTAAATATGTTTTAATAATAATATACTTATAAGTATAATTAATTAATTAATACTTTTATACTTAATTCTATTTAAACTAAGTCAGGATATTATTTTCCTTATATCAGATAATATAATTAAACTATTATAAAGTAAGTTATAAAATTATAAATCAAAATAAAAATATATAATTTATTAAGAGTATCTGTTTAACTAATATTTTAAATTACCTAATTATTCTCTAGGTAAAATTACTTTTTTTCTTAAATATGAAATTCTACCTATTTTGTTTTTTAAAACTGGAAAATATAATCAACCACGATAAAACTAAAGGTAGGTCTTTAATATTTAGATAGAATATTCCAAGAACATACGGTCCTGTATTGTCTGTAGCGATATCTAGTAACTATAATTGAATCGTATCGGGAAGTAGAGATAGAACGATAAAGATATGGGACTTTACAACTGGCTAGTGTAAGGTTACTTTATAGGGACATACGTATCCTTTATTATCTGTAGCGATTTCAAGAGACCAAAAAGAAATCGTATCGGGAAGTTCTGAAGGTACGATAATGATATGGAACTTAGCAACTGGTTTGTTAAAAAGTTCTTTGTAAGGACACAAGAAAGGTGTAAATTCTTTAGCGATATCAAGTGATTGGAATTGAATTTTATTGGGAAGTTATGATAAATCGATCAATAAATGGGACTAGCTAACGAAAGGGTTCTTTGTGGGGAGATACGAATCCTTTATTATCTGTAGCGATTTCGAGTGGCCAGAATTGATAATATCAGGAAGTATTGATAAGATAATCAATATATGGAAATCCACAATTAGTCAGCTACTTCGAACTCTTCAAGGTCATTCAAATAATGTATAAAATATTCAATTTAGTAATGCTTCAAGTGTTTCAATTTCTGGATCATGTAGATATGGAACTTTTATATAGGTGAATGTATATAAACTCTTTAAGGCTAAAAAATGATCTAAATTCTATAGCATTGGGTAAGGACAACAAATAAATAGTATCAGAAGGATATGATAATACTGTGAGAAAGTGGAAAATAATAAGTTGAGAGAAAGTAATAACTATTAAGACTTTTAATTTTACAATTTAAGAAGTTTATTATTACTATTAGGTAAAGCATACTATGTATTTAATTACGTATAAAAGCTTTAGATTATATAAACCAATTAAAAATTAAGATATTTACGCATGGTAAAAAACAAAAAGACTTAAGAAACAACATGAGAATAGAAGTTTGACATTTTTAAACATAAACTTAAATAAAGTGATACTTCTGAATTAAATCAGAAGCTTCATTTAATAGGAATTTGATTAAAGTGAATTAATGATAAATTTGATAGTTTTAGGTTTATTAAATGATTATTAAAGATTTATCTCTTAACCAATCTGCTTTAAAACTAGATTTGGTATGAAATATAAGGTTATTTTATTATTTGTTATGATTTAATTAAATATCTTGTACTTATTTTAAATAAATATAAAACATTTATTCTTCTTTATATAGAATACTAATTTAAGATCTTTTATTTTATTTTTTAACTAATTTATTATTAACCTCTTTAACTATTCGTTAAGTTAAACTAATTATTTCAATTTTTTAATTTTATAACTTCTAAAATTACTTAATTAATATCTTAAAATAAAGATTTATTTTTTATAATACGACAAAATTAAATTTCTAAGAATAAAGAATCAACAAAATTAAAAAAAATAGACATAAGATGTTAGATTAAGATTTATAACTTTTATTAATTTCTGAGTTTTTATAATTTATGCTATTATAATAAAGTTTAAACTATTTTTATATTTAATTTTTATTAATTTATTAAAAATAGCTTTTTTATATTTGTTTTCTTATCATTATTTTTTATTATATATAATTAAAGCATTTATAAAGATATTTTTATTTATACATTTTTAATTTCTCTTTTTATTATAATCTTTTAATGCTTTTGTTTTACTCTAAGTATGAAAATTAATTCTTTAATAATTAAGCCTCCAATATTATTTAGTATGTCTTTTAATCAGTTTAAACAATACAATTTAGTCTTTTTATTTTTTCTTTTATTTTGCTATATTTACAGCTACTTCATTATGTAGTTTTTTCCTCAGATTTCCTTTTTTTGTTCTTAACTTGCGTTATTATGCTGTAAAATGACTTGTTTTAATGTAAAATTAACATATATTATTTTTTTTAAAGATCGTTTTAATAATGACATTATTTAATCTTAGAGAGTTCCCCGCTGTATTTCCAAGATTTTGAAGAAAGTTTTTTTTTTAATTATCTGGCTTTATAAGGGTTAGAAGTTTATGATTTTCGAATTTATATTCATTACTCAATGTATTCTCTGTTTGCAGAAACTTATTAGCAGTATATCTGTTATAACTATTTAAAATTTCATTCAGAAAGAGAAACATGATGAGAACTACTTTTCACAAGCATTAGAAGTTAATACTTCATTGATTAAAAAAATTCGAAAGCATCTTTTGATAAATAAAGCATTTATAATAATTAAAATTTTCAAATACTTTTTTAGTTAAAAAATTTAAATTTAAATTTAAAATTACTAATTAACTTTTATTATGCTATGAGATTAAATATACACAGAATTAATTCAAACTTAAAAAATCAACGTTATTTAAAATTTTGTCTTATAGATTGAAAAAAGTAACCTTTTTAGTAAAATTATAGAATAATTATTTTAAAATTAACATTTAAAATTGTATTACTTTAAAAATTATTCAGATTATCTTTGTCTTAATTATAAATTTAGAACTAGTATTATCATGCACTAAGCATCAATTAAAATTATTTAAAATTAACGATCTAAATTTTTTAATAAGTAGATATTAAATTATTATATTAGGATTTGAATTAATGAATATCAAAATAAATAATTTTCATATCTTCAATTAAAAATTAAATTGTTTTCTCAAATTAAAAATTAAACTTTTTAAGCTTTATTAGTTGATCAGCAAACATTCAAAAGATCTAACTTGAAAGATTTAAATTTCTTTACTATTTAATATATTATTTTCTCTCATCTCTTTTTTAATAATTTATAATTAATTTATTTTATGAAGAAAAATAAATTTTTAATCATAATTTGCTATTTAGCAATTCTGAATTCATAAATATACATGAAAAAAATTAAATATTTTCTAACTGTCTTTTTATTAAATTTATCATTCTTACCTATAATAAATATCAAAAATAGTTAAGTCAATAAATTCTTATATTAAAAAAGTAAAAATTGTATAAAATAAATCTATATTATAAATATTTTTATTTTAAATTTAGAGAGATGTAATTAACAATTTATGTAGAATAAAAATGATTAACATTATTAAAATATATCTAAATATATTTATTCTTTTTAATATATATCTCCTTAAAAATTTTTCCATCCTTAAAATTTCCTGAAATAAAAAAAAAGAAATTTTAAAAATATTTTTTAATTACTAACTTCTCTAATACTTTTTATCTAAAAATTTTATACTTCTAACGTTTTTATCTTTATAAGAATATTTAAAGCCTTAGCATTAAAATTTTAAAAATTTTTATTCCGTCCGAAAAATCTCTTGTAGTGTAAAACGCTGAGCAAAAAAACAAAATAAAAATTTTTCCATTTTATTTCGATGTTATAGTTAAAAAATAACTGATAGAGATTATTAAATAACTTTATTAGACATTTTTTATTCAAATTGTCAAAATTTTTTCCAAAATTAAAAAAAATTATATTCAATGCTTAATTACATTATGGCTCCCCAAATTTTTTAACCCATAACCTTAAAAAATATTCATTTTATACATATTCGATTATTTAAATTAAAAAATATCCGATCTCTTTAAATCAAAAAAAAATTTCTTATTCCGTCCGAAAAAACTCTTGTAGTATAAAACGCTGAGCAAAAAAACAAAAATAAATTTTCACGCTTTTTGACTGTAAAAACCTTTTTTACTTTTTAAATATTTATTTTCGAAATTAATCTTAAAAAATTTTTAAATTCTTGAAACCAAAAAATACTTTGTTCTTAAAAAAAAAAATTAACTCCAAACTAAAACGAAAACAAATTTTGAATTTTTTTTTGAAATAAAAAATCTTAAAATTTTTTTGTCTTATTACAGTTCTAAAAAAAAAAAATTTTTAATTAAACAAAATTTTTTAATCCAACTTTTTATTCCCAATATTAATATAAACTTTTCACTAATTCCGTTTCTCCTTTTAAAATTTATCCATTCTCCTTCATATCCTTTACTTAAAAAACCTCACTCTTTAATAATTTAATCACCACTCTCATCCCTTATCCCTTTTTACCCTTTTTTAGTTCCGTTTCAAATTTTTTTGTCCTAACTTTCACACTTTTGTTCCAACACAACTTTTCCCTATAGTGCAAAACGCTGAGCAAAAAAACAAATATTTTATTTTCATTATTTTTATAACTCTTTTAAACCCTTTTCTACTTTTTCAATTCTTATTTTAAGAATTGTCTTAAAAAAAATTATATGTTCTTAAATTCAAATAATATTCTTAAATTAAAAAAAATTACACTACTTAATTCTAAAAATTCTTTCTTTTCCTTTTTCAATTATCTAAAATTCAAAATTCTAAAACTAATTTTGTCTTATTCACAAACTCAAAATATTTTTTTCATTTAGAAATATTTTTACTCTCCTCTCTTAAATTTAAAAAATATATAAACTCTCAACTAATTCCATTTCTCCCTTTTAACTAATCCATTCTTAATCTTATTAACTTATACTTAAAAAACCTCACTCTTTAATAAAATTCTATCAACATTAACATCCCTTTTTACCCTTTTTTAGTTACGTTTCAAATATTTTTTGTCCTAACTTTCACACTTTTGTTCCCACAGAAACATTTTTTTTAGTAAAAAACAATGAACAAAAACAAATATTTTATTTTCATTATTTTTAAACATTTAAAAACATTTAAAAACATTAATTTAAATATAAAACTATTACACACCCTTAAATTATTAAACATAAAATCTTTAAAATAAATAATATGTAATAACTTTAAAATAATTAAATTTAAATAATATTATAATTATAAAATTATAACATCAAATTAATAAAATAAAAATAATTACCTTCCTTCTTTTATAAACAAACATTTAACTTTTATTATCTAAAAAACAATCTACTCATTAAAAAAAATACCTTAACACTCTTTATACTCTTTTCACTCTTTATAATATTTATATTCCCTACACTCTAAATAGTATTTATACTCTAAATAGTATTTATAACCAACTTTTTTTTACTAACCATACACACACTAAATAGTATTTATAACCAACTTTATTTAAACTTATAAACAATCTTTCATATATAAACTCATATACTCATAAACATATAAACATATATATATAAATATTATGTAATTAATAAAAGTTATTATTAAGTATATCAGTTGTTCACTCTCATACTTTGTGACCAGACTCCTTCATCACTACAACCATGAAATTCATACAACCTGAATTCACATTAACAAACTCACCCCCTTATTTCACAAAACATACACTCTATTACATTATCTTTAAACCATTTGTACCAACTTATATTAATTAAAACTTACCATCTATTTAATTAAAACCGTAAACAACAACCTTACATACTAATTCTTACTCCAATTATTACATTCTAAAATAAAATATCTAAACTAAAAATACCTTATTCTAATATTGATTAAAATATATATTACTATCCGAAACTTATAAACATATGTGTCAAATCGTATATTACCATCTAATCAGTAAATACTTACGTTCTATAAGTTAAGAATATTAAAATAACTTACCTAAGTTAAGAATATTAAAATGCTTACTTTCTATAAGTTAAGAATATTAAAATAACTTACATGCTATAAGTTAAGAATATTAAAATACTTACCTTCTATAAGTTAAGAATATTAAAATACTTACCTTCTATAAGTTAAGAATATTAAAATATTTACTAACTATAAGTTAAGAATATTAAAATGCTTACTTTCTATAAGTTAAGAATATTAAAATGCCTTACTTCCTATAAGTTAAGAATATTAAAATAACTTACCTAAGTTAAGAATATTAAAATAACTTACATGCTATAAGTTAAGAATATTAAAATATTTACTAACTATAAGTTAAGAATATTAAAATGCTTACTTTCTATAAGTTAAGAATATTAAAATGCCTTACTTCCTATAAGTTAAGAATATTAAAATAACTTACCTAAGTTAAGAATATTAAAATAACTTACATGCTATAAGTTAAGAATATTAAAATAACTTACGTACTATAAGTTAAGAATATTAAAATACTTACTCACTATAAGTTAAGAATATTAAAATAACTTACATGCTATAAGTTAAGAATATTAAAATGCTTACCAACTATAAGTTAAGAAATATTAAAATAACTTACCAACTATAAGTTAAGAATATTAAAATGACTTACCTAAGTTAAGAATATTAAAATAACTTACCAACTATAAGTTAAGAATATTAAAATGACTTACCTAAGTTAAGAATATTAAAATAACTTACCATCTATAAGTTAAGAATATTAAAATAACTTACCTAAGTTAAGAATATTAAAATGCTTACCTAAGTTAAGAATATTAAAATAACTTACCTAAGTTAAGAATATTAAAATAACTTACCTAAGTTAAGAATATTAAAATAACTTACCTAAGTTAAGAATATTAAAATAACTTACCTAAGTTAAGAATATTAAAATAACTTACCTAAGTTAAGAATATTAAAATAACTTACCATCTATAAGTTAAGAATATTAAAATAACTTACCTAAGTTAAGAATATTAAAATGCTTACCTAAGTTAAGAATATTAAAATAACTTACCTAAGTTAAGAATATTAAAATAACTTACCTAAGTTAAGAATATTAAAATAACTTACCTAAGTTAAGAATATTAAAATAACTTACCTAAGTTAAGAATATTAAAATAACTTACCTAAGTTAAGAATATTAAAATAACTTACCTAAGTTAAGAATATTAAAATAACTTACCTAAGTTAAGAATATTAAAATTACTTACATGCTATAAGTTAAGAATATTAAAATGCCTTACGATCTATAAGTTAAGAATATTAAAATGCCTTACGATCTATAAGTTAAGAATATTAAAATAACTTACCTCCTATAAGTTAAGAATATTAAAATAACTTACCTCCTATAAGTTAAGAATATTAAAATGCTTACATTCTATAAGTTAAGAATATTAAAATAACTTACCTAAGTTAAGAATATTAAAATGACTTACTTCCTATAAGTTAAGAATATTAAAATAACTTACAATCTATAAGTTAAGAATATTAAAATGCTTACATCCTATAAGTTAAGAATATTAAAATGCTTACATTCTATAAGTTAAGAATATTAAAATGCCTTACCTATTTTAAAAAATAAAAGCTTAGAAATGTAACGTACATCCTTTAATTAGATTATTTACCATCTACATATATTATAAAAAATTTACTCCATCTCATTTATAACTATTCTCCATCCATTATATCATAAGATTGCATTGTCTATTTTTTCTTTAACTTATTGCCATTCTTATAGATAGCCAATGACCATTTGTATAACTTAGTTTATTCTTCTATCATTTCATATAGCTATTTGATAGTAGTGTCTTGCTTAACCGCAAGCTTCACAGATTTATTATTCGGAGATACTATCGATATTATGGTTTCATATTTCGTTATTCTTGTTCGTAACTCCTTCAACTAACTAGTTAACTATTCTCTTTCCTCCAATAAAATTTATATCTAGTTCTCCAATTTAGATCTCTCCTATTTCAAACTCTCTATCTACTAACCCAACTCATGATTCTATAAAATATTATCATTATTAGCATTAGTAACCACATTCAAATCATTCTCTCTCTAACTATTTTGCTCACTCAATCTATTGATTTAAACCCTTAAATGATCATTGTCCTTTCTCTAAAGATCAAACTCATTCTACAACTCTCTTATCCTTTACTCTTTCTATAAATCTTGCTTTTCATACTACTACTATTAAGATTAATTCTTCTAGTCCTTCTCTTAAACAACCTACAACAACTCACTTATTCGCAATTTATATTAAACACCCTCATTCGATAAACTTTTTATTTACTCACTCAAACTCTTAGACTATTCCTCTAACTTATCTTTATATCCTTATAACTCGAAATCCTTTTACTACAAGATAGCATTCTACTACTAGATCAAACTCCTTATTTATAATTATTGATCCTCTATTACTTTCTAGTTACGAGATATTTATTCCCTCAAGTCAGTCAACAACATATCCTTATCTCTTATTACCTAAAGCAACTTTTATATTTATTCTTCACTTTCCTTTTTTACACTCTCATATGATTTAGCCTACAACTATAACTCCTTTCATAAATGCTATATAGTTATCTAAAAAGATTATTTTTATTCTCTAACTCGCAACTCTTATAGTGGCTGAATCTCCTTTATCATTCTCTCAAAGACCTAAACTTCCATATTCTTTAAACTAAGAATAGCCTTATACTAAGAATATTTTTACTCATCCTTTATTTACTTCTCTTACAACTATACCTCCAATCTCTCTATCTCCACCTTCTTTTTCTCACATTACTATATAGTAACCTATTACATTGACCCGATACTCTCTAGTCTTTCAAAAAGATTATTTTAACCCATTTCCTACCTACACTATTCACCTTAGTCCTATACTCTTAACACCACCTCCTCACATGCTTACTCTAAACTTCTCTTGATTTTATCATAGATCTATACTATATATTTAATATTTATCGCATAATCCTCAAACAATTACTTTTATCATTGAACTAAAACAGAAGAATATTGCTTCAACCTCTCCTTTATAACACTCAAAGTCATTTACATACGAACTTACATAGTAGGAACGATCTCCTCTTATCTAACACATTGATGATCCTTATGAGAATCCTATTGACATTTTTCACATATTAATGCACTGTCACTCAGACAATATAAAGCTAGAATCTCATTATGCTACTAACATATACTCAATTAGCTTTATTTGGACTCCTCTTAAAGATGTAAATTTAGTATTTCCAATTCTTCAATTGGTCTATCAGTGATGATGTTGTGCTTTCTACAGTTGAACATCTATTGGATATTGTAGAAACCTTTCAAACATTTTTCACAGATGATACATCCACAGTCCAACTTTCTAGGCTTTTTAAGCTCTTAGTTGAACTTTTCTTCACAAGCTTTACATTTAGATGCTTGCATTTTATTTTTTGAATAAACTAAAAATTAAAAGAAACTAAATTTTAGCTTAAGAGATACTTAGATATTAATAGTATTATTTTTATTAACTTAATACTTAATAAATAGAAGAATAATTACTATTAAAATTAATATATAAAATGGAAGAATTTTCCCTCTAAAATATTTTAGATAGAATATTTTGTTACATAGCCAAGGGATAAGATAAATTTTAGGAAAATATCGGAAAATTAGTAAGCTTAAATAAAAAATTTAGTATAATAGCTAGATGATACCTATAATAGCCTCTAGTAGATAACTAAATTAATAAGCGTGACAGAATATCAAAGAAAATTAACAAATATTTCTATCATTACAGAATCTTAACTTAAGTTATAATCACATCCAAGACTTCTCGTTTATTAACTACAAATAACTAGAAAAGCTGGTAGTTAGTCATAACTAAGTTTAACAGATTTTCTGAAATGCTGATATCTTAGAGTTGATAGAAAGATGATATTTCCTTTAACTAGTTGAAAAACCTAGAAAGACTGAAGAACTACGTTTAGTGCTTGAATCTTGCTATATTGAAATAGAGTCTAAAAGAAAACGCAAGATAGCAAATAAATTTTGGCTTATCCACAAAAAATAGACTTGCAATAGAACCTCTTTAATCGTAAGTATTATTCATACTTAGAATAGAAACTAAAATATTAAGAATAGATTAAGAGCCACTAACATTAGAAAAGTATGAGTAACAGAATTAAAATTTAAAGCAACTAGCAAAAGGAATAAGTGTAAAGGGTTTTAATTTATAGTAGCATGTAAGGATAGAAACATTAGATTGTTCTAATTTTAATGAATATATGAAAAATTAGAGATTAAATTAGCATGTTGAATATATTGCAGATCTCTTAGGTGAAGAAAGTAAAATAACAAGATATTAAAAAGCTAGTATGAAGGAATTCAAACACCTTTAAAAATGATTATAGTTAGCCATTAAAAATGCTATTAATCTTAATGTAGAATACCAGGGTTAATTTCCAGAGAAGTGCAAAATTCATTTTAATTTCCTACTTATTAGCCAAAATCCATTTCAACTATGAAAATCTGTATCTCACCTCATACTTATTAAGAATAATAAAAGTATTATAATCTTTATAGCTCCATATAGGTAAAAAATTTATCATTATTATAGCTGAGAAAAAAATGAACGAAACTTAATAATAGCTCGAAATAGCAGCTCCAAAGTAAGAAAAAGTGCTCAATAGAGTAAAGGTAATCCATTCGCCATTTCTGAAATATTTAAAAGAATTAAAGATATTCAGATTAGCTTAAATCTTAATCAAGAAAGTAATTTAAAGTATTAAAACCAATAAAGTAAAAGTAAGCTTTATTAATCAAGGAATCTAAACTGAATAATTTTTTTCATATCTACTTAAGATGAAAAATAGCAATCAAGAGGCAGAATTTTAAACAGATTATTTTTAAAAAACTTAAAATATATCTACTGCTTCTTTTATCTTCAGGTGAATATTTAAATCATAGAAAATAAATACTTCTGATAAACTTATAGAGCAGATAAATTTAAATATACACAACAGTTTTTCCAATAATGAAAGCTAAACTAAGATACAGTAAATGAGTAAAAATAATTGAAAATTAGTAAGGTAAAACAACTAGAAGTAAGGTAATTTAAACCTTGGTATCCTTGGAGAAATAACTAACTGAATGTCTTTAAAGTTTACTTGAAATTAACGAGTCCAAAATAAGTTAAACTTAAAAGGATAATAATAGATAGGTAACCAAACTGCTTAAAGCAAGTAGAAACATCTTGAAGATAAATTTTTTATCTCCTTTCAATTTATCCACATTTTCAATCTTTAGACTTTATCAAAGATACTAATTAAAGTAAAGTGATAAACTAAGTTAAAAAGTAAGAATGATCAAGATATGAGTAAAAGCAAAAAATAGTAAAAGTAAATTAGACAAAGGATATAAAGCCAAGCTACTAAAAAATTTCTAATTTAAAGAACTTGCAAATCATAGTCCAAATTTAGAAAATTATTAAAACTCCTAATTTGCAAATATTATAAGTAAGCAGAAAAACTTACTTAAGTTTTTAAAAAACCTACTATGATATTAAAATAAAAAGGAATTAAAGCAACGCCAAATGAATATAAGAGTTAGAGAATAAATCAGTTTTTCTATTAACTTGAGATAAGTATCCTAGAAATCAGGGCTTCATAGAAAGAAGGCAAGTGTCTTAGATTAAAAATGATAACAAAAAAGAAATAAATAGTAGGATTTGGCTAAAGAATACAAAATCAAATAAGAAAAGCCTAAATATTAAATTTCTCGTTTATCTATATAAAAATAATACCCAAAAAATAAAGCTATTAGGAATTGATAAAGCACTTTGAAAGAAACTTTAGTATCTAGAAAAATATTGAAAGCATATTAACTAAACTACAAAAGTAAATACTTGATAAAAAGTACTAAAAAAGTTAAAAAAAATTAAAGAAAAAGATTAAAGAGCAGTTTATTAAGGAAATAAAATTGAGATAATTTGTCGAAAACAGGAAATAAAAGCGAAAAGGAGTAGTCAAGGTCGAAGAGTAATGTAGGAGAGTTTAAATTAATCTATTAGTAACTCTAAAATTAGTATTTAAAGATGTTTTAGAACTTTTTAAGATAGAAATAAAATGATTATTATTATAAATCATTTTTTAAAGTTCGAAAAAGTAAATAAACCAGTTTCGTACTGCAAAAAAACGAGCAAAAGAAACCTTTAAAACTCAGAGATGGTCTTGAATAAAAATTTTAATAGTTAGATTGAAAGGTGAAGTAGTTTCAATAAGTATGATCAGCTAATAAATTACTCATCAATCTTATAGAACATAATAAGACCTATTTCATGAACCAAAACGTGTTTAGACTATTAGATAATTTTCTCATTTTTTAAAAGCTTAGAAATGAGTTAACCTAATCTTAATAACTATTTTCTTACCAGCAAAGATTTCAGACATATTCCCCTTCAATTACTTCTTCAATCAAGCTAATAATGTCTTTCGAGAATCTCTCATTTTTTGTATACAAAGCGAAATTCTTCCCTCTTTTATGTTAGGTAAAGGAATAATAAAATTTGATGATCTCTTAAGCAGCAATTCTGCTAGTACCTGATTTTAAGCAATAGCAAGACAAAATTTAATTTTTTAACCTGAATTAACAAAGTTTTGGATGAAATTCTATATGTTAAGTATTAAGCTATGAAATTAAGCTTAGCAGGATTATAAAACTTATACCTATAAATTATATAGATTTATTAATAATAAAGCCAGCTAAATTAGCTTTTCATTGTTGCATATGCTTATCCATTACCTGAATCGATGATTAAGTCAGTTTAAACAGATAGTAGAAACAGAAATTTAATGATAAGTATAGAAAGATGTCATTATTATGCTTAAGCTGATATAGAGAAATCAGTTCGTTCAGATAAAGAAACTGAAAATGGTTAAATTAGCTAAGGGAAAATTGAGTATAGAAAACGTATAATTGGATTATATACCTTAGCTTTCTAATATACTCAATTTAGTTTATTTCATAGTTTAGGCTCATTAGGAAATAGGAATAGCAAGCAGAACTGGATCGGAAAGTCATCCATTTTCTTATGATTATTTAGAATAGTAGAAGTAGAAAATGGAAAAATTATTATTTACGGAATGAATATATAAGACATATCTTTACATTCACTAAGAAAGTAGTTAAGTGTTATTCCTCAAGACCCCATAATATTTATTGGAAGTTTGAGAATGAATTTAGATCCCTTTGATGATTATGATGATTAAGCAATTATTAG